>LUCM01009522.1:143460-161877 GCA_008360955.1 Fasciolopsis buskii
TAAAAACGACAGATTCAGTATTCCCTACTACCAGGCCACATGCCAGTTCCAACAATCGACTGATTACATCAATCGTCTCCAAAGGTAAATTACATATCCGTTCTTTTTATGTGTGCTCAGATTTCTACCAGTTCATTCATATCCGATCGATTCTGTAGACAGAACAACTCAGCGATTAGTTCAAAGCTACAGAAAACATAATCCTATCCGGTTGAAGATAAGAAACCAAAATCGTTTGGTGAGATTATAATCCATCTGCCTGACAACGGGCATCAAGTAAACGATATTCCCGTCAATTTTTTTCTTACGAATTTCTAGTCAAGGCACCGAAAGCAGATTGTGAATAGTACTTTGTAAAAATTAGGTTAATAAACCGATCCGTGTGCACTCAAACGCGATAACGCCTAGATAACCTGATCACTAACAAAAATTGGCAAGCATATGCAGCTTGATCCGAATGTTGGCTGAATGGTAGAAAAAAAAGGAAATAGATAATCCCTTACTCTCGTGAACGTCGTTTTGCTAATCTTTTACCTAACCACGTCCAAATGGGCACATGTACACACACACACACGCCCACGCAAGGACAAACACAGATACATTCACCATCTGGTGTTTCCCATTCACGAATGAATTGATTCCATGACATCTGACACAAAGACGCTACACTTACGCTTGCAATTAAACCATTCTTTTTTAGCTCTGATGAGAATGGTTTCGAGAACAAAATTGTTCACCATTCATTATTTTCTTTGTATTTGATAAGGTGGAGTTATTTTGCTGATTGATTTTTCCACAAACTGCCCTGCTGAAGTGAGCATGTTTTGTTGATTTTGGGTATGATCTCTTTACCACGTTTGATGATTCGTGTCACTAATACCTTTCAGATGAAGTCTAGAGTAAATTGTCCTATGTAAATTTGCCTAAGGTGCACTGGAATGCAGCGAAATAAATCAAAGTCAACATGTTCATTCTCAGTTACCTCATGATTGGAGATCGTTCATCAAGTAGACCAGTTGGCTGCTAGAGAAATTCACCATGTCAAGTATGTGTCCATGCTTGCTTGGAATGAATACAAATCCGTCATCTAAGTGCAACTTGACATTCGTGATCTTAAATATGCTAAAAATCTTTTGTTTTACGAATAAAAATTGAAGTTCCGAACACATGCGCTTATTTTGTCCACGTTGCCTAGCCATTTCTAGGCCAATTTTTAATACTCAAACATTAAATCAACAATAATTTGATGGAACTTGCCTCCCCGTATCTTTGTTACATAATTTGGGAAAACGTTTTCTTCCCCACAGAATCTCGGATCAGTTTGCCGAGTAAGGATAAAAATTGCCTCATTTGTTCGTGAGTCATCTACGAGAAACGATTGATCATTCTCGTGCTCCGCTTGACTAACTGTGCTTACAATTCTGTACTGGCATGACACTCCACTGGATTGGAAAATTCAGTTTCATTTAGACCGTCCTTCAACGGCACACACACAAACACAGTTTACATTTGCCGTTCACGGAACTGTCCAATCTGCCTCTCCCATTCATCTCTTGAATGTTATTCATGATTGTGTGTTTAGTACGTCAAAGTCGTGGTTTAGCTTGGATGCTACAGTCTCAGTTGAATCTGTCGAAGAACTTAATCTGCACTGGCAGAACGAAGTTTCCAGAAGAGACAATAACTTGATGTGGTTTGCCAGCATACGACGACAGTTCTTCTCCTGTAAGTTTTAGACCGTTTGTGTACACTAAACAAAACTCACTTATCATCGCCCAATGTCGTCTAGAGTTTTCTTGACGAGAGGATCCGTTTGTGATGCAATCATGCACAGCGCATTTTTCGTTTACAAAACAGAACTTCAAAGTTTCTTAGTTCCCGTTTAAAAATCGTTGTTCTATTGCCACAAAATGATGTATGAACTGTTTTAGTTGACTTCATTCATACGTTAATCCTATCGGTCACTTAGTGTGATCTACCAGACATCTGTACGTCCACCAAACCAGAGAAAGCTCTATTTTAGGCTGAGTTATTACAAATCTGTTTGAACTATGTTCTTTGAAAAAATGTTTGCATTGTATTGTTCGTAGTGTAACTATCCACATGTGAACTGAAATGAATTTGTTTGTTCATAGAGCCTACAGCCGATGAAATATTAAGCTGGTAAGCTATACGGTATTTAGCTGTACATCACAACTGGACAACTTGTACCGGGAACCTTTATTGGTGCCTAATCACGGAAGTGGCAGCCTAGTGCACTGATGTATTTAAGGCCGTCAAACTAAACCCAAACGGCAAGTCAGCCAAATGATTTTAGTCACCTCGATGATACAACATGCCCCTCGGAGCACGTGACTATGTTCTGCTCGTGTTACAGGCGACTTATACCACTGATTTGATTTGCCAAATTTTGAGGCGACCAAATCGAAACCAAATTTGTCTGAACAATCTTTTCGTGACAAAATCAATCACCATCGTAAGACGGTATTTCTAGCATCACATTGCCTGTATTATCAGTAGTATATTCGCATACGGATGGATGGACCAATCTCTCTGTATGCTTTTAACCGGATTCGCGGTTAGTGGCGCTCTTTAGCTGTACGTACCCAGTTCTCTCCTGTCCAACCATTCCCATACTAGTGCGCTCCCTTCTTAGTTTCTCACCAGAATCTCAATTGAATCGATAGGAGCACGAACGGACGATAAGTCCACTCAAGAATCACATGGTGATTCTTCGGGGACTTTTGTCGGTCAGGCAAGGCTGACCTTTAGAAAACGTATTACTGAGAAGAAAAATCAGTACTCTCGAGCTTCGTATCCTCTTTTTGAACGTTAACCTTTCCTGACCGACGAAATTCCTCCGACGATTCACCATGTGTTTTCCTTATCCAATTACGCTCCTAACTATTCAAATGTGATTCCCGTCAGCGCTCATAGACATCTGCCCCACGGGACTCAAATCCATGTGAACTTCAGAAAAGATGCATATCTTTGACTTCATTTGTTCGTTGGATGCTTGCAGGTCCGCCCCTCTGAATACTACTTGCAATGAGACGAGATCTTTGAGACATCAGCTGATCGAGATTATGAAGACTGACAGGGAACAATGGCGGATAGGTGAATAAAAGGAAACGGAAAAGATTTCACTCTTTGGAAGTGATAGTAACCTTAACCGACTGACTATGCGATCCTTAGATGGACTTATCATCCGCTCACGCTTCTATCGATTCAAATGAGGTTCTTGTTTGCTTTTCGAACTCAAAAATTTTGCGGAGACGATCAATACAAACTGTTATATCTGCTGTCCCGTTGGAGACCTTAGTCCACAGGGATGGTTGAATTTCTTGCCCAGAAAATAAACCTTTCGAAATTTTCTTCAACCGGATCCATCTATGTTTTGATAGAGTCATAAGTACCTCTTAAGTCAGACTATAAAATACCAAGTTCATTTGGCACGTCACTTGACAGCTCCATACATCAATTGGAGCAATCAAAAGTCCATTCATTCACTAAATGACAATCTAGCTAGATTTATCCGGTGCGGTCGTGTGCAAATGCTCGCCTTTCTAACAGGGGAGATCCTCAAGATTCATCCCGTAAACGGAACTACAGGATCCGTTTCTGACAACACTCCCAAGTCGTAGTATTTCCATTCTGAGTGATGCTTTCATTCTTCATCAGAATAACACGGAAAGTTGTCTCCTATTAATGATTACTGGTTATCTGTTGTCACCGATTCAGTATCATGGAATTTTAGGCTTACTACTCGAATCAAACAATTCCTTCATTATCCCCACATCTTTTGATCTCAAACGGACAGAGTGTATCATAACAGAGTGTATGAGATTCTATCTACAAGTCGTCGTGGTGACCCCGCTCAGTTTGTCTAACAACGTGATAGGTCGAATTTTTGTGCGTTGCAATATCCTAGATTACCTAATCACATTTGAGTCTGGCCCACGACCAGTCTCTCTTATTCCAAAAACCATCTCGAGACTCCTAACGGCATAGGTTTTTGATCACTGCACCAGGAGAATCCAGTACGTACGACCGGGTATGAATGTAAACTCGGAACATTGGGCTGGCCGTGACCCCCTTCTTGAAAATTGATGTACATTGTCGTTTCATTAATAAACAAAGTAAAAGATAAAAGATAAAAAGGTTTGATTCTTTCTCCCAAAATATGATTGTCATTTTCTTAGACGGTTTATTAGCTAGCCATGCCCATGTTATTTAATTACGTGTTTGTGATTGTATTTTCCTCCGACAATCCGTACTGTGGAACGAGAAATTTCACAGCAACTTTGCGAGTTTCCTTGTCCAGCATGATTTCGGATCAGGTGATATCCAATCGTTCGGAATGTCCATCCCGTCTTTCGTCGTATACAATCACAAGTAATTTTTCTCTCAGTAGAATGGATAAAATGTGTCTGGACTGGTTATTCCACACGTTTACTTAGACGAGAAAAATTACAATCATTGGTAATAAAGTCAAGAAGATTTGGATATTTCAAAGTAAAACAGCCCACAATTTCTCAGCCTGACTTCCAAATTAGTTTTTCTTTCCCTTCTCTGTTGTCCTCTCGGGTGATCGCGGGAGATTTAGAAAAGAACTAATGTCTAACTTTTTGGCCGGGAACCGTCAATCAATAGTTGTTCACCTTTCTTACCACCAGGTTACGTGATCAGCATTTGTTCACATGTGAACCATTGACAAATAAAACCATTTCAGATTGTATGCATCACGTGTATAATAATCTACCAAGGAAACGGTCAAATCCTACTTTCGTTTTACGCTGTCCGATGCCCATAGATAATGTCTACAAGAACTCCACACTGTCCAGTGTTTTACACGTACTGTGACAAAATAAAGTCAAGCCAAAATCTCACTAATCAATCACAACTATTCACGTCATCAATTTCGTCGACGGAGAAATTTTTCGATTCGCGAAAAAAAACTGCAAATATTAATTATATCTCTATTTTCTGTCAGCAGTATATTTCGCAGTCGGTTGGATGAACAAAATCACCCTGGATGCACCCAACCGGTTTCGCGGTTAGTGCCGCTCTTCAGCTATGCATATTCGGTGATCTCCTATCCAACCATTCCTATACTAGTGCGCTCCTTTCTTATTTTTCTCACTAGAATCTTACTTGATTTTTTAGGAGCTCAAATGGACGGAAAGTCCATTTAATGATCACATGGTGGTTCTTCGGGGATTTTCGTCGGTCACAGGCATGGTTAACCTTCATAAAGGGGACACGATACCCGAAAGTGTTTGTTTTTCTTCTCAGTAGTATGTTTCATATTCGGATGGATGAAATGTGGACATTTGTGCAAGCCAAATTAAGGACAGCCTGATTTGAAACCCCTGCAAAAGCGCACGTGAAATAATTTATTGTGCTACGTTAACCTTCGAAGGATGAAAATTAGCGCAGCTTTCTTATTCCAATGTACATCTCCAATAATCGCATTCAGATCCGTTAGCTTCATTGCTTATCGAATTTCACAACTCAAAAAAATCAAGCAAAACCGAAATGAATGTCCAAATTATGGTCTAATTCGATCACGGAAAATCGATGTTGAACANAGATTGAACAACCCTCATCGATTAGAAGGTTCTCCAACAAGGTATTTTAGTGTAACTTATATTATTACAAAATGAGTTGTAAATAAATATGAAAGTGATATTCACAATGATGAGGCCTTTTAATTTACTTCACGCTTGGTTTTTCCGTGGTCAGGATGTTTGCAACATGTAATACAAATGTACACATACCCACCCACCCGGGGAAACCGGGAGGTTGATTATTTGTCCATCAACTAGGAACTTTCATCAATGCATAAAATTTTCCACTATTAACCCACCTTTTTCTGTCACTTTCAGCAACCCTTTTTGTTTCGTTGCTCTCACCGTAATTTCGAACCCATTCAAAACATTCGTGGCATCAACCTAAATTTCAGAAACTTTTGATGACAGCCAAAACCATATGAATCACGTGGACTTCATTCAACTTGTCCAGGTGCATTCAAACACTTATGTGAAGCGCTATTCAGAGTCACACATACACACACGCACATGCACACACACACACACATACACACAGATGAGTAAAGCCATTACCGAAGCCGCATGTTACCAGATTCGTACAATTCGGGTAGGCTACCGAGGCCTTTTGTTTTCTTCTTATTTGAATCGCCCACTTAACATGAGACGGTAAAATGAATCGAGTATTGCGAATGGCATTCTTACTACATTAACACAAAAAGCGTCGGTGTTCCAAACGGGCTAGATCACGTGATTCTTAGGCCAGCATGACAGACCAGGCAAGCAACTGTCGAAAAACTGGCAGTTCAACAAATTTGCTCTTACCGGCTTCCAGGTCCGGATATTTGATCACCACACGACACCGTCGGCTGTCAGATTCGAAAGGGTAAATCTGAAAGTAAATATGACCACTGCGCTTTTTTACTCACTCGTCGAGTGAATCCACTAATTTAAAGTATAATAGGGTACGGCCGAATGGAAATGTTACAAGCTGACCGAGCTTCGAGTGTAAATCAATTTAATCCCGGTTTAGGGGAGCGGTTTTGTGTCTCAGCTAACAATTAAAACTTCTATTTTTGTGTTCGAATTTCTTGAACTTTTCACGTCATATTTCTTCTAGATGTCCCCAATAGGGACAATCAGGTATTCCCCTTAGCTCGTCGATCACAATATAAATAGAGAAGTGTATATGTGTGGTTCCTTTCAGTTAGCTAGTATACAACTGGTTGAAACAATTGTGAACGTTTAGCCACCGCTATACATACCCGGCACAAGTTACGCCGGATTCCCCGCAGTTGACTGCTAATAGTTGATCAGTACTTTATTCCGGGTATGAATGTTCACCGATATTATAGCATAGAAAATGGAATTCACGGTTTCTAGCAGAGACGGAAATAAGCCGTACACCCCGAGCCACTAGTGTACGATAGATAAGAAAGAGTATGATGTTCTTACTTTCGAGAAATGTTAATAACATGATCGATACGACAGAAGGTTCGAAACACAATCCCGATATTTCGCGGAACAAAAACGCAGAGGACCATACAACAGAATGCAGTCTTCGTACGAATAAGTAATATTGTGTTTCCTGCGGAAAACCGTTCATCATCCTCCACCGAACACTGAACTCCTTGGCTCGGAAAAAATACTGTTTCGGATGTTTGTTCCAAAGGTATTTGTCAAGAAAACTGTCTGCTCTTCGAGGCAGTTCTGACTTGACCGTTTTGGCCTCAGATGGCAATTTGAACTTAGTAGAACAGAAAAGTCGCTGGCAGTCGGATAGAATATTCGATGCGAAAAAAAAGACGAACCATCGGTTGCAAGCAATATGTGCTACACGGGCTTGGAACTACACAGTCCAGTTGGCTTGTTGTATTATCAGGGAACAGAAAGCAGACTACTTGCGGTAAGCAATTTCCGGAACTTAAGTCCGCATTCTTAATATATGGTTAGGGAAAACCTGTGATGAACAGTACTAAAAGAAACGTTTTCAAAGCTACCATACGCGAAATTTGTTGTTTTTTGTTATTTTTGGTTGTGATTTCGATGGAAGGTACGGTTGTAGGGATTGCACAGTTGATACAAAAGTAAAAGCACCTAGATGACATCGCACACTACGTCATATTGTGGAAAATTCAGGACGGAACATCTCCCATTTGGCCCACTTATACGACCCACGAAAAACAAATACGAACGGTTGCTAAATTCATCCGTGATGTTTGACAAGTACAGTCGTATTCGATTTTTCCAGACAGTTGTTCATAATCTCTGAGAATATGTAGTATGTTTCTTTTCTGTTTCGTGTCATCGGAACCAAGGCCAAAAAACGAAAATGAAACGACATAAATCGAAAGAAAAAAGGATACGTCCACGCGGACTAGATCACACATATCAGCTCCTCCAAACTTCTTCGTCACATAGTTGATTGACTGTCGTCGTCCATGGTTCCTCTGTGAATTGCTGTCCTAATTGGTAGGTTGGTCGATTCACGGTAGAGCTCACCTCTATCCTTTACGCACCCAAGCGTGATCTGTTAGGCAACAGAGTTATTCTGCAAAAGCTCTTATCTAAACCGAAAGTTGATTACCGTACACTTCTTTAGGTGTCGTGCAGCATACTGATTGTGAAAACGAGGTAAAATGGCCACTTTCAATACTTTCGTTTACGCCCTTCGCTACTCATTTGTGATGTTTTGGGAAAATCAAAATGTAGGCCTTGGCAACCGAGTAGCATTTCGCCCTTAACTTAGACGTGGGAAAACCGACCTAAATGGAGTTGATTGCCCCGGGGTAAACCGCTTTGTTCGTCAGCACAAAATAGAAAATTAAAAGTCCACGAAAATGCAGATCCGATCGTTCGGATGCGTGCCTTGTCTGTTTTAGCATAAAATATCTCGTCATAAGACTTCTTAAAATGATGCAACTGGGTAGCGTCTGGTGCGTGAATTTTTGTCGCCTAATTACCCGACGAAATGAAGCCATCTTCGGTTGACACTTTAAGGAAAGTAACTTATCATGCGTACACAGTGTACGGCGTTATCTATGTGCCGCCTTGACCACACCAATGAGCCTATCTGTAATACAAATAAAAAACTGCAAATTCACTGTGCCATTGAAACTCAAAATGACATAACTCGGAAAACTTTCCTCGAACAGCGGGACCCAGCGCGACTCAGAAATCGTGAAGGCCGGTTGAATCGTTGAGATAAGTTTACGCGCAAGTCACGTGATCCAATTCGATAGAGCTTTATGCTGGCCTGCGTAGACAGGCAACCATTAGGAACCGTGACGACAAGCAGTCGTGAATTCCAAACATTCTGTGAAGGCGATTGGACGGGACGCAGTTCACCAATCGGAATATTTCCAACTTTGCATATAGATTCGTGATTTGTAAAAATAATTTGAATTTGTTCCTGTTCAGCTGTTGCCTTTCATTTGGATTCATCCACGTAAAATTCGTCGAAGCCAAGCCCGTACGTACTGGTAATTCGTACCCACTCGTCCTCGTAACTGGCTGAATTTTCAAAAAGGGGGCCGCGGCCCGCAGAGGGCTGGCAAGTTAAACGGTGGCGGGAGGATTCGAACCCGCAACCTTCACATTCAAATGCCCCGATTTTATCGGTTCGGCCACCGCTGGCCATCTGCTAAATACAAGCCTAAACAGTACATACGTCCAATGTTATTGCACAATAATACACACGTTAGCTGGAAAATTCATTTTTCGTTCAGTCCGAGGTCCGTTGGGTTAAAGTGGTGTATTTGTCGGCCTGTGGCATTACACATGGACACAGAAGTTAGCCATGAGTAAAGATATCCGACATCGTATGTGATCCATGGCGATTCAGGATGTCAAGTGTTTAAAACTAGGAGATTCGTAGGATCGTGAGAGATGCATTCACAGTTAAGATCATCTTTTTAGCCCAATTTAATAATCATAAGCTTGGCCAGCGATGTCCAGGCAGATAAGGTCATGGCATTTGAACGTGAATGTTGCGGGTTCGAATCCTCTCACAGCCGATCGATTTCTCCATTTGGCAGCCCTCTGCTGGCCGTGGCCCCCTTCCTGAAAATTGATGCACGTTGTTATTTAACTAGTAAAGGAGGTAAAAAGATCGAATATAAAGAGGCCACCTGAGGATTAATTTTGTTTTTCGTTGGACAGTCCACGTATAACTGAAGCATTTCCCATTGAGACTATAATGAGAGTAGAGGACAATGTAAGAGAAAACGATGAGCAGAAATGCTAAATGAAGAACACGCGTGGCTCACTCTGCATTCCGCCCACACTTAACCGGTTGTCTATCTTAGTTCGTCAACCAAAACAAAGAGTTGAATTATGAGTAGTACATTCAGTATTTGACCAAATAATATAATCTGCAAGCCACTAAGACGGCATAAGCTGGCAGATTTTCGAACAAAACAAGTAAATGGATTGTTCAATTCAAAAGAATTTCGAACAAAAATAGATATTTTCTAGTCCAACACACTTATTGTCAAATAGATCGATGAGCATCATGCTGGAATATCAGGACCAAATGACGTAAGGAGTGTATCGAAAAATCGATGCCGGATTAATCTTACACTAGATAGGTTGAAATCAGCGGTCAGCCAACAACTCCCCTTGACTACTTGCAATCGGTTTGCCTCGGTGGAAAGTGATGGTCAGTCTTCGTTTCCCCACTGTGATCTGAATACTTCCATTACCAGAATGTAGCGAGGCATTTTCGGAAATTCAGCCACTTTTTATAACTTGTTTGAAATGGGAGTGCAGTGAATGAGACATGTCTCGTAGCTACTAGCGCCCACAACACACAGGCAAATCGAAAACGTTGATCCTTAACCTTGGAATGACCTAGAACCACATAAAGTCCAACAAAGTCAAGTGTGGTAACGAGCTGGCAATAGCGAGTTCCCGTCAACCATGAAAATGACCAACAGATCTGTGATTCGAACTCCCGACAGTCTTGAGGTCATACGCCTAATTCACTCGGCCGAATCCGGTGTCTCCTAGGTGCGTTCACCTTCAGTAACTTCACCCCACCCCACCCCCATACTGAAACATTCGGGTACATCAAATGGCAGTACAAATGTTCCTCTAGAGTTGCGTACATCCAATTCCATCCGATTATCCTCAAGTAAAATGGTTGAAAAATCTTATTTTTTTCACTATCAACAGTGATGCTGGTCGTTAAAAGTTGGTTCACTTCAGTATGGATCATGGCAAATATCATCTAGGCCGAAATCAACTCCTTCGAACGGACACGTAAACAATCATCAATTGGGTATTCCAATGGAAGCAGGCAATATGGTTAGCACAACGCGGAATGGACGGGATCTAATCAAACGCAAACTTCCATGAGCACACGGTTGCCCTGAGAGAAGGGTATCGTTACTCCAATCGACGATGTATTACCACTGGTCCAAAATGCCCTGTTCAGTTTGCCTTATGGTAATAAGTGTCTGTGGGACATCTGACAACAGTTAACAGTTCAACGTACACCGCCGTGGTTTAGCTTTCCTCTAATGTTAATTTTTAAGTTGGATCACGTGTGAAAATACAAAATGACTTAAGCAAGCAAAGTCAACTATAAAGCAAGGAACTGGTCTCTTTTGGGCCTGAGGTTTCGATACTGATTAGTGGAAGCTTCGGAAATCAATCGAAGACAAGTTTTAGGTTAGTTGCCTAGTAGCTTACACTCCAAAAGAAGCAATTACGGAAAACTGCTAACGGATACCAGTGCAGTTGGTGTGACAATCACGTGGATCTTTGGGTCAAGTTCTGGGTTATTTGAGGATAGAATCAATCGTAATTACAAGCGGTTGCTTTCGTGTATATGCGTGTATGTGTGCGCATGCGCTCGCGCGGATGCGTAAAAAACAGTGTACAAACGAATGCAAAACAGAGACGTTTGTCGGGTGTCGCCGTCTCGTTCTTACAGTGATTTGATCTGCGGCTGAGTCACTTGAGCCTACAATGCTGAGGACTGGAAATCTGGGTTTGAGAAGAGCCTGGGAGGAGGTTGGGGCTCCCCAGCTCGACCAACCGAAGCCGCCCGCGGAATCACCTGGCCCAAGCGTATGTTGAAAGGTGTAACACCACATGATGACTCGAGTGCTCAATGACCAGTTGGGGATATTCACCACCGATAAACTTTAGTCGGAGTCAAACTCGAGTTTGCTTCTTATCGAATATAAGGTCTACCGCAATACCTGAGATCTGTTGGTGAAAGAAGCAATCCAAAACGCAGTCCGTCAAGCAGCAATCACATGACCTTCGTCCAGGTAATTATGGGATGTACAACAGATGCTGTACATTGTTTGACGCACCCGACCACAGCAAGGGCATTACTAAGTGATATTTATTTTTAACATCGTTAGAACAAAAGAAATATAGAACGTTGGCGAAGCGAAAACAATTTCATGAAGTCTATAACGCGTTTCTAGACAACAGAATGTGATGAGCTGAGCTCAGATAGCAATGTACCTCCGTAATAATGTTATCCATGAACGCGACGCAGCTTGGATCCCGCCAATGTAGAAACGTTCCTCTAATTTTCCGATACAATACCACATTCCTTTCATGTAGTGTAAAACACTCGAAAATCTATCTATTATCCTGGTGTCCAATTGGCTACAGTATTTTCAAAAATCCGCGGTCTTTTGTAAACTGTTGAAACCAATCCACAACTTTTGGGATCGTTGTGACCGAAGAATATTCATGATTCCAAAATTGACAGATTTTCTGTGATCAAAATTAATTCTTGGTTTCGAGGGGAACAAGATAACCCGAGACCATTGATCATATTCGTTTGTTTTACCAAACATATATACCGATCGAATTCGGGTGCCTTGTTAATCGGTAGAGCTCAAATGATGGTTCCGTCTTTAAGAAGATTCTCTGAAANTCTCGTTCTTACAGTGATTTGATCTGCGGCTGAGTCACTTGAGCCTACAATGCTGAGGACTGGAAATCTGGGTTTGAGAAGAGCCTGGGAGGAGGTTGGGGCTCCTCAGCTCGACCAACTGAGGCCGCCCGCGGAATCACCTGGGCCAAGCGTATGTTGAAAGGTGTAAAACCACATGATGACTCGAGTGCTCAATGACCAGTTGGGGATATTCACCACCGATAAGCTTTAGTCGGAGTCAAACTCGAGTTTGCTTCTTATCGAATATAAGGTCTACCGCAAGACCTGAGATTTGTTGGTGAAAGACGCAATCCAAAACGCAGTCCGTCAAGCAACAATCACATGACCTTCGTCCAGGTAATTATGGGATGTACAACAGAGGCTATACATTGCATGATGCGCCCGACCACAGAAAGGGCATTACTAAGTGATATTTATTTTTAACATCGTTAGAACAAAAGAAATATAGAGCGTTGGCGAATCGGAAACAATTTCATGAAGTCTATAACGCGTTTCCAGACAACAGAATGTGATGAGCTGAGCTCAGATAGCAATGTACCTCCGTAATAATGTTATCCATGAACGCGACGCAGTTTGGATCCCGCCTTTGTAATTTTCCGATATAATACCACATTCCTTTCATGTAGTGTAAAACACTCGAAAATCTATCTATTATCCTGGTGTCCAATTGGCTACAGTATTTTCAAAAATCCGCGGTCTTTTGTAAACTGTTGAAACCAATCCACAACTTTTGGGATCGTTATGACCAAAGAATATTTATGATTCCAAAATTGACAGATTTTCTGTGATCAAAATTAATTCTTGGTTTCGAGGGGAACAAGATAACCCGAGACCATTGATCATATTCGTTTGTTTTACCAAACATATATACCGATCGAATTCGGGTGCCTTGTTAATCGGTAGAGCTCAAATGATGGTTCCGTCTTTAAGAAGATTCTCTGAAAGAGAACGAGGGCGCACATATTTTGGTCAATTTGTATGTAAAATGTCAATTTATTTTGTTCGTGGTACCAATACCGTTCTCTGTGCGCAAGTAAAGTCATTGTCAAGCGGGGTCAAATTGTGAGTGGCGATTGCATCATCATTCTTACCGTTTTTATCACCCATGTGACCGAACTTCGACCTCGTTTTTTTCTTGTCACAGTTTGGTCCAAAGAGTTTTCGAATTGATGGCAAGTATTTGGATAACTTGTATTCGAAAATCTCATCATTCTAACCGACTTGGGGCATAAAACATCACAGTTATGTACATTTATTGACCGCTAGATTGAAGATTGAAGAGGGTTCTGTTGTCTTGTTACTTTCCTGTCTGTTCTATCAATCGATTCCAGATTGTACTGTCTTGCCCAAAATGGAATTGACCCAAAGCGATAGAAAAACAAGGGAATTAATTTTGTATTTCAGTCAATGAAAAAAATGTTGATTGACATGTCAACAGCATAATCCAAGCGAACAATTATTTTGTAAGGGTTCTAAATTCCCTACCAAATTTTATATGACATGAACCCAAGATGCTACAATCGTTTCACTGGTGTATATACACACATATATATCTGGATGCGCAAACAAAATTTGCCCGGGAGCACACGACCGATTTCGCGGTTATTGTCGCACGTCAGGTATGCGTACCCGATGCTCTCTTGTCCAAACATGCACATACTTGTACTCTGGGAATTGATATTTCTCACCAGAATGGAATCTGTAGCATCAGGAGTGTGCACGGAAGCTCTTCGTCGAATCACAAATGTGATTCTTCTGTGGACCCTTCGACGAAGAGCTTCCATGCACACTCCTGATGCTACAGATTCGATTCTGGTGAGAAATATATGTATATGTATAAAGTGAATTAGAGTCGGCTATGTTGTCACCTCACCGGCAAATGAGTTAGGGTGATTGATGGCGAAATTTACTCGGCCTGTGTCGGTGTGTTTTGCAATGTGTGTTTGCGTTTATGTAGGCCGTTGTAGGGTGCAGGGCATGAGCGAATGATCTGTTCAAAGAAGTTGGGCTCGAACACTTAAATTCCATGACTTTAGCAATCCTAAATAATTATATATATATATATATTTACGTACATATAAATTCACTGTAATAACTATCGATTTCCAAGTTTCTTGTCTCACAAATTGAAGTAACACGTTCGAAAATCTCGAAGATGCTTGGTATGCGTTTTCAAATCGGAATCAGCAAGCTAATAGCTGAAACCAAGCAAACCGGACTTTAATAAAACTCTGCTCCCGAACTCATCCGTTATGAGTTATGCGAGGAAAAATAAAACGATCACTCCATCCATACGGATTGCGTCTACGAACCGCGTCAACGTCACCGAAAAAATTCAACTGATTTTTTCTCCTATGTCACTCGGGCACCTAGAAGCCTACATTGAATGAGGGTATAAAAAAGTCGATTGTATTGTTTTTTTTAAAGGAGACAGAATCACGGAATCTCCCCATTCATCTATGGTCGTTTTGATACAACTATACGTAAGAAAACTGTCGTCGCTGGAAAACTAAATAATGTTTGAATCGCGAGCGAAGTGATTATAATTGAAACAAACCAAAGAGTAGACGAGGTAAAAATTTTGATCTATCAAGATGAAGCCAAAGTGATCATCCGGTACAGTTGACTGGCTCAATTTGGGCTTGAGAGTATGTCACCAAATTCGTTTCGGACCTTTGGATCGTGAGTTTCAAGTTTTGCGCGATTTTAATTGTACTACCAAATGCGGGTATAAAAATGAAAGGTTTGTGATATTCAGATATAAGGTACTGTGTTTTGCATAGTGCGTCATTGGTTATACATTATCCAAGCTAAATTTCTTACTGGGAAACCATGTAGCCATTGGGCCAATCGAAATCCACTCAAGTAGTCCAGCTTCACAGGTCTTGTGATTGGAGCCTGTGTCGTTGATAGATTTCCGATAAAAAAAACCTCGCCAATCAAAATAATCCACCACCGTACGGTGATTGCTCTGACAAATCAATAACTGATGGATATTCCCTTTTTGTGCTGTTCAATGTTGACGAATTGTGTTAACAACCAATCGAATAGATTAGTGGTTATGGTATTTGATTCCCAATAGTTTTTCCCAAACTCGTGTCCCACTAATGCACAATGAATATGCGCTGAATATCATTCCGCACAACGATAGGAATACTGTATAAATCACCCGGGATTATCTACTACCGAGTTGAGTGTCGATGATAACTGCATAACGAAATGTGTTCCGAAGTACCGGAAACATTATATCAGTCGTACCTACACATCAGTGATGAATACTTTGTATGCGAATATTGTAAGAGGTTAAATTTTAAACGGGCATAAAGTAAAACTACTCGTAATCGATATTTTATCTATGAATTGCAATTTCATTGCCAATCTGTAAGGCCTAGAGAAACGTTCCATCAGATATTTGGGAAATAGTGCCACCTGGCAAATTGCATTCGAAGAACCAACACGATTTTACATGTTCCATACGATTTCATTGTGCGATACATTGTTTATAGCAACTCGTTGCATTTCTCAAATAAACACCGATAACCAAAACGATCGATTAGTTCGGAATTTAAAAATTGTTAACTCTATTCCTAATGCTGTTTGGCAAATTCCGTAGTCGGTAGGTGGCCAAGCAACGTCGTCATCAACGTTTTCCATCATGTAGATCCCGGCTTCAAATCTTCTCGCCGGTCAACTTTGCAGCTTTCGACTGGCCGTGAATCCGTCTTCGATGATAATAATTAATTTCGTCCTTACAAATAACCAAGTGAGCAAATAGTGTCAGGACAAACAGGGTTGTTTGTGGGCAATCCTACCATGGTCACCGCGCTAAGGGATGTCATTTTACTCTGATCGAAAGGCCTCAGACTCATAGGATTACTGACTGTCATTGGATCTTTAATTATTTTCATACAATCTGGGGCCTTATTAGTGTATTTTGTGTCAGTGTAAAATAAGCAGAACATTTCGAACAAAACAGTTGCAGCACGAACGTGTTCATCATAGCCGTGCTCCTCAGACTGGATCCGGACGTGTGCACATCATGGTCAACACATGCATGATTTAGCTTCATTAATCCAAGCACAAATAGTACCAGGCGTAGCCGGACGGCTACAAACTGGTAGCATGAAATGCGATCGGAAACTCGACGATCCAAGGCCTACGTGTGAATGAATGTGCATGTCAAAGCAAGTGCGTGTTATTGAATAAATAAAATTGAATGGACGGAAAATTAGTGAACAGAAATTGAACATGGTTTGGCGAGTACGGCTTTGTTCTTTTTTCCTGTTCAATGCAATAACAGAAGTCGCACCAAATCACATTGTCTACAGAAGGCGCGATTCAGTAGACAAACTGCTGTGAATTCAATAGATATGTACTATGTTTTGTGCATTTCTTTCTCTGTTATTCATCATCAATGCTAATAGAATTGTCTACGGATCAATGTGGTATCCATGGCCCCACAGGCATTGTAAGATTGCCGTGTTGTTCGCCCTTCGCATGCTCTGGTGATAGGAAGCCGTAATATATTCAGCCAACTTATTGGACCGATGCCACACACGTACGTGAAAAGATATAGAACATTAGACTGAGATTCGTAGGTCTATACATCCTTCGGCCCGAGAATAGTCAACGAGGTCCCATGATAAAATAAGCACATCCTGAGAGTTCAGTGTTTTACGGAACCTTCTCGTACGTTTTGCTGCAATCACCGACTTGTAAAACCACTAGCAACCACAGAACAGGACTAAGGCTGTACGATCAACATTATGGCATTTTAACCTGAAGGCCACGGGTTCGAGCCCGAACAACAACGACAACTTGATGTTGGCGATAACCTTCCGCCGGGGAAGAATAAATCGATATTTGATTAATTGGAGAAATGTGAGTCTAGCAAAAGAAATTCCAGTTAGATATCGTAAATTTGCACCCGAAAAATGCCTTCATTCTAACCAACTTCTCAAACCGACTTACTGACATGTGTCGGAAGTGGATTCATCTCAAATCAGACGATCTGTAAAACCTAGCCCATTTGATCAAGTCCTTTACATGGATACAAGTTGATATGGCGCACGAATTAATATACGAAGAAAGAGAATGAATTTATGAAAACGACTGAAATCCAATAGGTGTTTTACAGATGAAGAGATTGGATTCATCGGATCTGTTAAATCGTATTCCATTACCCAAGAAATGGACCCTACCACTTCTTGTCCCGTTGACAATTGTAGCACATTTTATGCAGTTCGATTCCTAGTCCCGGATTCTTTCATCGATTCAACTAACAAACCTTTCTGCATCTACACCCAAGCACGTGGTGCAAGTTGAACTGATATTTTGAAAATTAAAAGAAAATATGAATAGCTTTTTATCAGGGCAACTTCGCATTTGAAGGTTTATTTGATTCCTGAAAACAGTTGAAAAAAACGTTTCAAATTCGTGCTAAACAGACTCATTTCCGGTCCAGTCGATTCCGGTCGATGAGGAACCAAATGCGTTGAATTTGTGAACACCCAGAATGATTTCGGCAGTCTACCACGCGTCGTCGGACACCTGAACTCGTCACGTTTCTCGGGTAGTGCGGTTCAAACAAAAAGTTCTGTTATGACTGAACAAAACGTCCATTTGTACACAGATACACAAACGCACACACACACACACACACGTATGCATTCGTGCAAACATCCGCTTAGACTTACATTTTCAATGGCGACTAGAAAAATTTGCCCCCATTGGAATGTTCTTACGGGAAGCGTTCATCCCTACTTCCGGTTTTTTAATTCCCTTCTCTCTAGATAACAGCGTGTGAAATAAGCGCTAACGTCGAAAACATCCTATACCCTTGCACGACCATTTCGCTAAGGAATAATTAGACAGAAAACACTCTTCACTTTCGTGTATACGGTATTCTCAGTTACCAATTTATGTAATGAAAAACCCAAGTGG
>LUCM01009522.1:189883-206540 GCA_008360955.1 Fasciolopsis buskii
TTGCTGTTTAACGCTGAACGATGATGATGACTGGCCGTCTCTATGAGATTCAATCGACTACAGATAAGTGAATTTACATTAAACCAAATGGAATCGGTTCGTTGCACTGATGTTTGCATCAGTCAAATAGCTACAAAAATAACAAAAGATGAAGGCCACGTAGAAAACAGTATACGTAGATAGCTGATCAGAATAAGTACAAAAGGATCAGTTACTTAGATTCTACGTGAAACGACAGTGCGAAAACTGGCAATCATAATGAAAAGGGATTCGAGTAAGGAGCACATGTAGCTAAGCGTTAGGTGATAGCAAAGCGAACATATCATACCGGTGGAGATACCACTGAATAAAAAGATGAAAGGCAAACCACGGAAAAGGAATGAAATAATGATACAAAGCGGACAATTTAGTTAAATGAATTGATTAGCAACAAAAAAACGAATTCACAGAACGAACAGATACTATACAGAAACACTTCAAGTATCAAGGAACAGACAGTGAAAAGAATAATCCGCGACAGAAATCTAATCAAACAGTTAGCGGACGAATATGCCATGCCGAGGGATGAAAATACGGAAATCAGTAAGTACATAACGGGCAGGTTAAAGAAGAAGATACAGGAGGGGACGAATTTGATAGCAAAAGATTACCGGGCATAAAAAGCCGAAAAATAAGTCTGCAGAAAATATACACGAATAGCGATTGGCTGACCAAAACGACGGAAAATCCGGTTCACGACTGCATCGGCCAAATTACATATTAAATCAGGGTTTCTAAAAGATGGAATGAGAAGCGGGATGATGAACAGTTATCTCAGGCTGATAAGAACTACATTTCAAGTGTTACTTCTAATAAAAACATCATCCATTTTGAGTAAATAGGAATGGAAATAACCTGTCATAGTAGGATTCGAAAGCATGCGCAGATGTTGTTAAGCTCCGATGCTACGTACACCATAAACCATAAACGGGAGCATATTCCACTTCTCGTATCCAATGAAATTACGAAACAAAACGACAAACGTGCCCATAACAAACACAAGACAAAACATTTGCTTGTTGTCACATGAACGGAATGGTGAATGAGGAAACGTGAAGTCGGATGTTATTAATCAACAACGGCAATGACATCAAGAAGATTCGTCTACCAGACAATTCGAAACCGGTACAATAGAAATGTGTTCGTGCTTGTGTAGATATGCCGATGAAAGGGGACGGAGAACGAGATTCACGGCAGTAAACTTCGTCATCGGTATCACCATTCGGCGCTGAATATGAAGGCCAGCATCATGGATCGCTGTTTTTCTTACCGTGTTATATAGTAAAATACAATAAAGTAGAGCGTCACAGAAACCAAAACACAAGATACAATCTAACTGCGCAAATGCGCGTTTTTCCAATCGTCTTTGTTCAACAAAAAGTGATTAGACGATCACCACGATTTGCTGCAGCAATCCTCAACAAATCCAGTCAGTTAGTTGAAGACTCTTGTGAATCCCAATCACCAAGACGTGAGACAGTTACTTCATCTATGTTTGCGGTAAATTGCCTCATTCCGCGCTTCCACGTCACTTCTTAACCTCCATTAGGAGAATCAGATGGTGAGTGTGCTTGTCATATGGAAGCCATGTTATAACCAACGAAGTCTGCTAAACTGGATTTGCTACGATAGAATATTCGCACGAACCAGTACGCAGTACTGAATTTCTGACATTGGTATTGCTAACACGGTGACTCCATCCAAATTTGGTGATAGTATGCAAACGTAGACAATCGGAAAACTTCAGACGCTGAAAAAAAAACTCGGACACAAAATCCATGTTTTATAATTGCCGAGATAAGTGAAACGGCAAATAAGTGCTAACCCCTCCCCCCGCACTCTATCGAACATCAACATGGACTACTAATATCTAAACTTGTAATAACACTTAGAACTCTGAAGGCGAAAAGCACATATCGAATAGTCTTAGCTCTTTTCAGTCTGTCAAGTGCGCGGTCTGCAGTCGTGAAAAACCATACAAGGGCGTCCATATAAGCTGGACCAGCGTTTTTCACCAGTTGTCATTTCAACGCCCACAGGCTGAAGACATCACCTCGTCCAGGAAGAAGTTAGACAGGAATATCGAAAGGAAACATTCTTGAATGAAGTTGATAGTTCACCGGAAACCTTTACGTGCCCAGATGTAAACGAGTATAATCATAGTAGTAGCCTGGCGTACCTTTTCGGTGAAAATTGAACAGAATTGTTTCATCGACCGGTCGAACGAGAGGAAACAAAAATCGAGATGGTGAACGCGATGGGGCTACCGCCGGCCATGTTGGCAAACGGTGAAAATCTGACCGATAAAACCTCGATCTGAGCGAGATCCAGATTGTTGCTCGCAGAAACTTCTCTTCCGGACCGCTGTTACACAGGCGCAGCAACAACGAGGAAAATGCTGCCGAGGTTAAGCTGATCTCGCGACGGCTACCACAATCGACAAAAATTACATTCTGGAAGGTGGGCACAATTAATGACCTGCTCAATGGTAACAGAAACACGTTCTTCGTTTGTTTGCGTATTAATCCGAGTGGATTTCCCACTATTCAGGCAAAATAAATCCACTTATCACAAACCGACTATTCAAATTGCCCGCGTACGTCGTGCACTGCTTCTGATCAACGAAGATGCAGTGACCACTACCACTAAACCCGCTATATAAAAAGAACCCACACTACAGTTGCGGTGTTCTAAAAGTGGGGCCACTCTCTGACAGACAAACATCTCTCGAGCTAACGGTCGGCAGCATACATGTCTGGCAACCAAGAGAGGAGTAAGATTGAAAATGGGGTCAAACGACGATGAGCGAAACTCTCTGCATTTCAGTACGACATCGTCCATCGCGGCAATATCGTGCCAGATGCGCTGCGTCGACACGCCCGTGCTTCCATCTTCTGCCGTCTCGATCAGACACACACACACACACACCGCTCAGCATTAAGCAGCAAGGCAAGCCCCACTAAAAGCTATCTTTCCCCCAGGGTTACATTCTTCTATAAAAAGAGTGAATATCCAAGGAAAACAGGGAGTGGACTAACATAAGCGGGAAAATATAAGAATGCTGCTGTAGCCAACAGAGGGAACATAGTTTAACTGTACAAGCACACTCTCAATAATTCCGACTCGATAGAAAATGACAATAGGATTGCCACTGTTTACGGTTCACTGCCACATGGTGCACTTGCACTTCATCAGCTGTCCAACATGGTCTCATGCTAGGCCAGATTGAAGCGAGCGGTCGACTTAAGGAGACCGTACCTCGATCCTTTGATCAAAATGTCTAAACTACTAGGCAGCAAGATGATATGATGGTCACGTCATCCACTAGGAACACCTGATTGATCGCCTAATGCAAACGCTTTTCAGATAAGGCTAGAAATTTCGAGTGCCTGGTGCAGTTGGCCAGTCGTCTCACGGGAATATTTCCAGGCATTCAGGTCGAATAATCATCTTGAAAGTGAAAACAATTACTCTGAGCACAATGAGGCTTCTGGGGAACCCACTGGTGAATTTTATGTCCGTCGCTGTTTCTGGTCACTGAAAGGCGCGATATTGGTGAAATTGCATGCAGAGAATGACTCACTATTAATGTGAAGCTCGGCTTGTTTCTTAAACACGTGTTTGATGCGACCTGCGATGTATACGAGACTCGTGTTTCGCTGAGACTGGTAATGTAGCCGAGTCAGACAGGCTCAGAGATGATGGTGACCATAAAACGAAGCGAATTCTTGGAAAAACATAACAGCGAATAAAAAGTCAACTATTATCTTCAATTAATGCCGAATGAAACCCACAAAAACCTGATGGCCTGTGATCTACTGGGACATGGAACCACCAGTGTATTTTTACTTGTATCGATGGTCCCGAAGAAACAGTTCGTATGATTTGTTAGCAAACACTTTGAGAAGCCATAGCACTCGAACTCGCTCAGCCCAATGCGTGAGACATTGCCGCTTAATTGGGGATGGATACAAAGCCCCCGGGGCGAATACATCGAACAAAAATATAAAGACGAAATTATTGAACGTGATGCATCTAGTGAAAGCACTTACGCGAGCAGATCGAGGAGGGTAACCGGACGGAGCCAAGAACCGTTGAGTTGGGGTTTTGGTTGGAGTGGACTGTTTACAAGAACGAGGATAAATGAAGGTCACATTTGAAAAAATACTATAAATTGCTGTACTCACTTATTTACCCTACGTAAAAGAACGATTTTCTATTGTGTTTCATCGTATACAGGAGTAGTTTTTGGATGTAAGCAGTTCGCAACCGAGATCGCAAATAATTCTCACCAATCTTGACAGCATTACAAACTGGCCTTCATCTCGCCCTATGACAATGACTGCATCCCAAAGAACCAAACCGAAACAGTATCAACAGACTCTCGCTTTTCTCTAAAGAGCATATTATACTCCCCCACTTCCGCCGGCCTCATCGTATTCAGTTCAATACCATGGACAGTTAATTTCCCACTAGCTATCGCATGTCAAAAAAATATTTTTAAAGTCAGTAATGTTCAGTTTTTTGTCAAAATGTGCATGTTCCCCGTACTCCGTTGATACATCAGGAAAAGTGTAGTCATCTGCATTAGATCCTATTGACTACACAGCTTCGTAACAATTTCTCCTGGTGTCAAGCGAATAATAAAAAACTCAACCTCAACAAAATCTGAATGCAAATAGGCCAATGACTGAGATCACACCCAATGCCTCTGACTATTCGGCAGGAGTAACTCGTGGCCCCAATCCGGTAGTCTAATTCATCGTATTCGGAGCAGAAACCGCCAAGAGCTTTCACAGCTTTTCGCCATGTCACGGACTGTTGTTGTTACTGATGTTGTTACTCGTCTGCTAACCAATCCTGTCTCGGAGAACAGCATACACTGAGGGAGTTGATCTGCGGGTATGAGCAATGCTGGACCCAAACACCTATAAGACATTGACAAAATAAAGTGTTCCTGTCATTTTCATGTGTACGCCTTTTTTCGTCATCAAGTCAATTAAAAGTGCGAATAATAGTAAGCAGGCAAACTTGCACAAACATGAATGATTAAGACAAAAATCAACCTACGGTCAAATTACGGGGCACGATTGGGTTTCTTCCTGGTCCACGTCCCCCAAGAGGAGTTTTTGTGGTGGAGGATTGAGGAGTGTTTTGCTTAGCTGATTGTGTTCCGATATGATTGACTGAAAGTGGTTTTGGTGTTCTTATGGTCATACCGGTCCGCGGTGTGCGAACACTGTTGGAGGCTGCCGAGCGCGTAGAACTCTCGCGAAACGAGGATGCTGCAACAGGGCTGCCACATAGCTCACGCGACAAAGTGCTGGTCCCACTGCTGACAAACGAGGATAACGCATCCTAAAGGGTGTAGAAAAAAGATGCCCATGATCCGTTAGAAACTTCAACTTGGTTCCTTGCCATCAGAAGTACAAAACGGATGATGGCCAGAACCAAAACCATGGATGGAAAATGAATTTCACACTTGGGCGCACATGGCAAGCCGCGAGTTAAATGATAATCTAATAAACCGGAAAAAGAAAGGCGTATAAGTAATGGATATTGAATTACTATCCAATACGTGGATCAGAGGCCAAAAGAACTGCCACGGTACAACATTGACAACACCCAGAGCTAGGATGAACCGAATAGCCTCATAGGGAAATCTGTTACCAATGGTAATTCCACCAAAGTGATATCACCTGGTTTTAGTGACAAGTGGGATCGGTCATCGCGAAAAAAGTGAATGGATTTGATGGATTTAACAGGAAGGGATACTAATGGCTATCGACCACTTCATTTACCTAGACAGCTGCTTGATTAAAGGTGACAGCTCAACAGCGGAGGTGAGCATGGGCTTATCCAGGACTCGAGCGGCATACGCTGGATTGAAACACTTATGGTACCTAGCTGTTATATCCCTGCGCCACACTAAGCTCAGTTTGGTTGTATTTATGCATGCGGAAGAAGTTCGTCCACTGGAGATTCTCGATCACCGATATTTGCGTAATATCACTAAGACTGGATAGAGTGATCGTTAGAAATCGAGTAGCACACACTGGTTCAGAGAACATTCTATCACAGGACACTTAGTTTAGCAGACTTCGTTGATTAGGGCACGTATACCATATGACAAACACGTCTACCATACCGTACTCGGACTTCCATTCCTCCTCCGAAGAGAAAGAAGCCATGTGGAGAATAATAAGTGACACGGCGGTGTAGAATAAGAAAATGTACAGCGAACTTCGAAAAATCAGGAGCCTCATGTCTCCGTAGTCAGGATTCACACGATTTCTCAACTAACAAGCTGGAGATATTGCGCGTTGCTGCCGCGCATCGCAAACGGTGATCATGTAGTCAATTTCTGCCAAACAAAAATGAGTGAAAAAATGTGGTGTAGCATAGTTAGCTTGTATCCAATGCCGGACAGTAGTGTCCACTTTTCATACCAGGCCGCCAATCAACCAGCTACTGACACGCTCTAGCCCAATTAAGCTAACTCAACTTATTCGCTGCGCTGAACAATCAACATCAGAGGCATAAGTGATTATTTATTCCTTCTAAATGTTATATAAGCTATGCATTTCTGGCATAACGTGAATAAAATTTCTGCACTTGTTCATTGGGAATTAGGCGACTGATCAGTCAGTGGTCGAGGACAATCCAAAGGTTTGCGCACCAACGCAACAACGGGACACCTTTCAAAAATTAATAGTCGTTAAATACGTGAATCAGAAAGGACCGGATTATTGCAGTTTCTAGACACACCACGCCAAGTGGGCAGACAATTAGCAGCACTTGCGGTTTATCGGTCAAAAGGAGCAACTCCGTGTGACCTTGGCGACTGACAAGTGCTTGCGCAACTAGTCGTCAACGTCTTTTACTTCAATTGCTGGAAATCAGCGGTCGTTTGATTCTTTCTGATTCACTTCGTGGGAATCGATGAACATTTGCCCAACCGAGTACACAAGGCAACTGACTGACTTGGTTTAGGTCAAAAAGCACCTAGAATAACTAAATAACGGCATTAAAAAATATAAAAACTGCTCCGCAATCGTTTATTTCTGAAGTGCAGTAAGGTTTCTATGGCATGGCAATGGTGCCATGCTTGACCTCAAGTCCAGACAGGGAATCTAAATCGTCGCCATACTGTAGCCGCAGGTTGATACTCCATATTGCGTATAATACCATCATCAATGTTTGGCACTAAACGGTAGAGCGAGCCCCCCCCCCTTCTCCCTCAGTTATATGTCGCAATAAAAAGAATATGCGAAGTGGGGAGGTAGTGAATTCATAGCGGCGAGGAGAAAAAAGAATAACGTAGTAGCCAGCGTATGGAATACAGTCTAAGTTTAGAAATGCACTTTTTTGATCATTCTCATTCGATAGATAATGACAACAAGATCACCACTGTTCATGGTTTGCTGTCACATTCTTCAGTGTCTACAGCCGACTGGACCACAGCCACCGACAAATGATACACTTACTTTACTTAAGTTCGCTACGCAGTTTCTCGTTCCACGCTGCCAGGTCATGTGTTGACCTCCACGTACGTGGCTTCACCCAATCCTTTGGAGGAAAACTGGGCGCAGCACGGTAGACGAACGTTTGTCACACACAACAAATGGCCCAACTAACGAAGTCAACGTCATGATAGAATATTCTCTGAACCTATGCCTAATACTAGATTACAAACTCGCACAATAATCACGCGGTCACTCGATCCAATCGATACTATGCAAACATCGATGTTTTAGAACATCCAAGCGAAAACACTTTCGGCACGCGAACTACATGTCTCGTAACCATACAACAGAACTGAACGCACTGCGGCAAAGTGCATAACCTTTCAACTTCAGCGAAATGTTAGACCGGGGCCACAAGTGCCTCAGTCCAGGGTACGTCGCTCCAACCTTAGATATACACATGGTCAGTTCTAGTACCGCGCCACCATACTTCGTCACGCAGCCGCCGAGGTAAGTGAAACGACCAACATGTGCTAGCTCCTTTCCATCCAACCTTAAGTTCGGAACTACTGTCCCCCAATTATGTAACAGCAATTTACACTTCGAAGATGCAAGTCACATGCTGAATGGAGCGGTATCCCCGCGAGTCTGTTCGGGGCACATCGCGCATATTCCGTGGGTCCGAACAAGCAAATGAGGTCGTCTGCTAAATCTAGGTCACACAACCTCTCCATTTGCCAGCTCATCGTCTACATTCTTTAAAACATCCTCCACTACGAAGTTAAACAAGAATGGGGAGTTGGAACACCCCTGTCGAACACTGCTGGTGGCTTCCAATGAACTTCATAATTCACCCTAAACCCTTACCTGACCATAGGTATGCGAGTACAATGTTCGCAGGAATTTAACAAATTTCACTGTCCAGAAAATATCGCGATGAAATATTAAGCGCAGATAACTGAATTACACTACTCAACCCTGAGTTAGCCTTTCACTGATGCAGCAGGCAATAATTGACAATGACTCAACCGTCAGTGCTAGACATGGCTGTTGACCAGTCTGCATAAGAGTACGCATATTGAAAGAGCCGAGATCCAGGGACTGACAAGGCTTGAGAAGATGAGCTAGCCGAATGAAAATCACTTGCGATACTATTTGACAGTACATCGTCGCAAGTGTCCGGCGTGTTATCACTGGGGCCACTGTCGATAGACAGGGTGGGCAGAGAGAGGTTTGGGAACAAAAGAGACGTGCTGAAAAAAGGGAAGTTGCCAGTTCAAATCAACCAGCGGACTAATTCCTCAGGCTCCTACTCATTGACCCTCCAAGCATAAATCTTCTTGGTTGAGATAAGCCATTTGGTGTATCTCGTTGGATAAAGGAAGCGCGCAAGCTGTCGCATCACGTCAAGCTAAAGTTGCGGTCTATCATTGTTCTAGTCTCGTTCTTCATGCCCGGTTGTATTTGCGTACCTACAAACTTTGTGATCTGTGCGGCCTGTCAACAATTAACCGGCTTCAATTTCGGCGACATAACAAAAGGAGTGAGCCATGTGAAAAAACCAATCGAGAAGTAAAATCTGGGTGAACACAAACCTTTCCAGTGGCATCCAATCGGGGTTTTTTCGGTGCTCTGGATCCAATATTTAACCGGGGAGTTGAATCAAGACCAGTTCGCGTTAAAGTAGTCTGATTTGGTGCTGCTCGTATTCCTGCTGGTCGTTTACCATAAATTGCCCGGGTCGCATCACAACCAAAACGTTGTTCGCTTTCTTTGATCCTAAGGAGCAATGTGAAGTGAAACCAGAAAAATGAGATTCGGGATTTTTGGAGATGGCAATTCCATTTCTAGTTCAGCTTGTATCGTACAAAGTGAACACCTATCATCGAACAGTGCTGCAACAAGCAAACTATACGTGGAGACCGACCTGCTCTTCTCCATTCAAGTAATCGCACTGGACACCATCCTACTGGTTTATTGTGATTGGCAGTGAATATATCAAGCTCCTAGTCGGGTACTTGTCCAGAACGCCTCTCGAAATACTCCCAAATTACCCCTGTTAAGGAAGTCTAATTCACAACAATCCTCGTGGTGGTGCTATCAAAAAAGTGTGAGGATGAAAGAAAATCCTCGGTACCCTCGAATGAGTTGGCGGATATTTGGTGGTTAATCTAGGGGAGTTGGCTAAATCCTGATTCTTAACCAGCGTACGAAGAATACGGCCGTATTTCTTCTCAACAGTATATTTCGCATACGAATGGGAAAACAAAATTTCCCCGGAAGCACAGGACCGGTTTCGCGGCCATTGTCGCGTACCCAGTATTCTTCTGTCCAACCATTCCTACATTAGTGCGCTGATTTCTTAGTTTCTCACTAGAATCTCATTTGAATCTTTATGAGCGTGAATACATGATAAGTCCATTTAAGAATCACATGATCAGTAGTCGGAGGATTTTCGTCGGTCAGGCAAAGCTAATCTTCAGACCAACTGAAAGTCGAAAGAAAATGGCTTTTATCTGGACGCTGAAGATGTCATTAGAAGTGATGACCACTGGTTCCGATCTGCAAGCCAAACTCAGTGATCAAGCACCCACTCAAATCTACCAAACTGAGGTATCGGTGATACAAGTATCGAGAACTAATGAGATTTATTGAACTAGTGTGAAACAAACTCACGGACCGATGGATATTACTTCAATGCTACAGGTTACATACAACGGAAAAATCCCCATATACTATTCGCGTCCTGAACATCTTATCGATTAAAAATTTCTACCTTCTTCGGGTGAAAGTTTTGGTTAAGAAAATAACCAAACCTATCGTGTAGCAACACTTCCCTCAAAGGCCTAAGACGCATCCTAAACACAGTAAGGCAGGGGAAGGCATCCAAAATGGTTGGCGGCTAACTCGGACTGGCATGCCTGTTAAAGCGGACATCTCCATCCACAAAAAATGTTGGGCGCACACAGCATCAGGTGCTAAGCAAACAGAAATAGGCATGAAAGTTAAAAGCCAGTTCCCTAAGAAAACGTGATGTGATGAAATTAAGATCTAATACAGCTAAAATTATCCTCATCATCATCATCATCGTTCAGCGTTAAACAGCAAGGCAAGCCTCACCGACCGCTGCCATTTCCCCACGGTTACATGTTTCTATAAAAAGAGTGAATATCCAGGGGGAACAGCGTGTAGACTTACACAGGCGGGAAAAAATAAGATGCTGCTGCAGCTAAAACAAAGAACAGTTCAACTATGCAAACACTCTCTTTCAGTCATTCTGATTCGGTAGAAAATGGCAACAGGATTGCCACTGGTCACGGTTCACTGTCATATCCTTCAGTGTCTCCAACCAGCTAGTTGACGGGTCTTTCGGACCCCAACAAACAAGATGTGAGACACCCACTTTACCAAAGTTCACTGTACATTTTCTCATCCCACGTTGCCACGTCATCTGTTGGCCCTTACATGGCTTCCTCCATTCCTTAGGAGGAACACAAAATAAGGCACGGTATGGTAGACGAGTATTCGTCATAAGCAACACCTGACCCAACCAGCGTAGTCTACCAAGTTTCGTACGCTGAAACAAGCTACTCTCAGAAGCGGCACCCAATAACAGATTCCTAACCTCAATATTACTCACCCGGTCACTCCATCCAATCCTAGCCATACTACGTAGACATCGATGGCTGAAAACCTCTAGACAACGAACACCACCCACACGCATACTCCATGTCCCGCAACCGTACAACAGAACTGGGCGCACTACGGCACAGTACACACGACCTTTCAACTTCAGTGAAATATCAGTTAAAATCAAACGAAATCAGATCCAACCATTCCACCCAATGTATGTTGCTCCGGTCACTAAAGAATGTCATGCTTTTCCTATTGTTTGTTTTCCTCGTGTAATTTTGCACTGGCCCCGGAACAATCATACTCGACTCCAGGAGACACTCCATAAGACGATGGTACGCTTAGAATTCATGCAAGTATAGGGTGTACTTACTTTTTCTGCAAATCTTTTTTCTGCCTGGTTTCATTCTCCTTATCCTCTTCGTATTGGCGTTTGCATTCCTCTAGGAAATCCATCACCAGCATTCCATGTACGCACACCCCCAAATGCGACGGTTCAGAAGTCAGTTGTTGCAATTCCATCTCCAACCGTTTCAGATCGCGTTGAAGTAGCTTGAACTCTTTCTCCACTTTGAGGAGAATGCCACCACGGTTTTTGAGCACAGTGGGATCTTTCTTCCTAATCTGAAACAATAATAAAACGATTGGTAGAGCTGTAGATCGTTACCTTGATAACGTCTGCTTTCGGTATTAACCATACTACCCAGCGCAAACGATGTGATAATAACGTGCTGTTTACGAAGTTAAAAATAACTACAATACTTTATTTCACATAACAGTTCGAAATCCAGGCAAACCAGGTCGGATCTGGAGATTGCTTTCATTTGTCCATTTATCAAACACTGGTGCACCTGAACAGCTTATGCCCAAGGCATAAAGCACCATTTTTCTTAACTCATCATTTGCGCAAAATCATTGGCTACTAGAAACTATTTCAGTACGCAGATGCTCAAAGCAAAACATTCCCACCACTATAAGCCGAAGAAACAGCAACGCACGTTGACTCTGTCGAGCACAGTACTCGGCAATTACAACGGGCGGTCTGACAAGAACATTCCAATCCCAAAACGGCTCTATAATAGCCGAGTTGGCTATTACGTCCGACTGATCGGAGTTTTGCTCGCGGTTATCTAGCTGACGGTGATTTAGGTAAATATGTACACAAATTGTAGGTAGCATCCAGAAGCACACGACCGGTTTCGCGGTTATAGCCGCTCGTTAGATATAAGCACCGGGTACTCTTTCATCTAAACATCCTTATTCTTCAAAACTCCGAATCGGTATCGTCAAGTGTGCCTGGAAGCTCTTCGTTGAAGAGCCCACGGAAGAACTACAACTGATTCGTTGATAGTTCTTTTTTTGTCAGTGAGCCAACCCTAGGAACGAGGACAGAATGACACCAGAATAGATAGAAAATGTAAGTAGTATTTGACGAGTTAACAAAAGTATATATATATATATTAAAATAAGTCCATGAAACGTGAATTGTGTACGAAACATGTACAAACCTCGGAATCGCGAAACCGAACAAATGTATTCTGCCACTCTTTGACTGTGTCGAAGACGCGATGGTGCGCAGCATGGAAAGCTTTCCAGTGATCAACCTGTAGTGCTTGATCCCTCATTGAACCGCACAACATACCTCAGACTCCAAGGTACTGAGTACCTCTTCTGTGTACTCCTGAGGATCCGTTAACAGGACGTTTCGCTCCGACTCACTCAAATAGCACTCGTCCCACCACCGATGCAGCTCATTCTTACAATTCTCAATGAAGACAGACAAATTCTGACGTCTCATTTCCGTTAGTCGTGCAACTTCTTCTTTCAGCTGGCATAATGAGAAAAAATATAGTCGGGAGTGAATGAGTGCTGCATTTAGCAATCAAGTGTTAACAAACATCGGGGAATGTAACGCCTGAGAATCTAATTTTTTTAAATATTGATTTCTCCACTTTGCCGTAAAAGGGAAATTTCCGTACTTCCAATACAACAGGACGGGAAGAAATGCATGAATATGGAAATACAACACAACAGCTATGGTAAAAAGTCGAACATATGCGGGTATCCCATTCAGATATGTTAAGTTTGGTTTCCTGATTGAGATAATTATTATGGCGCCGATTAGTCTTTTCACTAGAGTTGCACAATTATGAACCAAACATAAACAGGTTCACCAAAATCCACATTTAGATCGCTCCAATGATATGAAAATCGGGCAACGCTAAATCATCCTGTCAAGATGCTGCAATGGATGAGACCACCAACTTTCCAAGAATCAATGTGATTTGGAGAATAACATTCCAGACAGTTCAATTTGGACCACGTAAAGCTGTACTTAATCATAGTGAAGGCCTGATCTATAACACGTCTTTCGTGTTTCGGTATCTTCTCACTAGACTGATGCGAAAGATCGTTAGGAAGCACAGGTCCGACCGAACTAGCAAGGATGACGACAACAGAAAATCATCACATTCATCAACATAATAATTCAGCGTTAGACGGCACGGACAGCCCCACTGATTAATGCCGTTCTCTCAGAGTTAAACGTAGCAAGAGAAAGAAAGAACATGCAAAGTAGATAGAGAATGGATCTACAGGGGAAGGAAGAAAAGAGAACAAGGTAGTATACAACACACGGAATATAAACTCTAAATGTGCAATCATCCTGATTCGAAAGAAAATGACGGCACGATCCCCACTGTTCACGCATCGCTGCCGCATCCTTCAGCGTTTACGGACAACTGGTTTGGATCCCAACCAGAAACGTGGAACACCTACTTTTCTCATTTTTTGCTTGAACGTCATTTGCTTCTTCCACTTCAAAGGTGGGAAAGTAAATAATGCACGACGGATGTGTTGGTCGTGCGCAACATGTGGCCCAAAAAACAACCAGGCTTGGTGCATTGTGACAGTATATTCTCTGGTCCAGTACCTGGTACTAAATTCTCAAACTACATATGAACTGAGAGCGTTGCAATACAGTACATACAACATATCAGCTTCATCGCAATACCAATCAGACGTTACTAGTGCTTCAGTCCAAAGTGTGCCACTCCAGCCTTGGGATATACGACGTATGCTCGCCTCGAATACCGTGCCATCACCCCTAGCTAAGCAGCTGCAAACCAAGTGAAGCGGTCAACATGGGCTAGTTTATCGAGGATCAAGTTACCAATGTTCAGTCTTGTGACAACACTCGACACTTTGGCAATGTAAGACAGAACAGCGGCACACCTGAAAAAACGAGCAAAAGAATTTGGATAGTTGTGACCAAGAGATGTTCACCATATCTTTCCCTTCTCAAAAATTCGATGTTCCTGTGGGGATATTTCACGTCTCAATCCAAAAAACAGTCCGATACGTTGCTTTTATAAGCTTAAGTGAGAGGAAACTATCAGTGTGTGTTGAGAAAAAATGAATTGCCAAACAGGTCGACCATATCTTTAGGTTATTAGAATACAAGAAAAAATACGACTTTTTTAGTTGAAAGATGAATAAACTCCGCTCATTCATACAATAAGACATTAGTATTGTATTATCCGATCCATCTCTAAGGAAACGTCATCAACCTATCTTTTGCAAAAAATTGGTTATCACATCTAACCATAGGTCGATTACGAGAGCAAAAATATCTTAGTAATTCTCCCAGGCTTTAAAGAATTCTTTGCGTTGTAACTATACATAGTAGGTAAGTATGGGTGAATGGATCAAATTCTCTCTAAAGCACAACCGGTGTCCCAGTTACTTAATTTCAAAAGTTATACATAAACAAGACTCTTCTCCCTAATCATCTCTACGACTGCATGCGATGCAGACGCTTTTGACATTACTATTACACTCAAGTGAGTAAAAATGCGAGTGATTTTAAGAATCAGAGCGGCGATTCGTCGAGTGTTCTGCCCCCAATAGTCAAGGTCAAATGAGGACATATGGTCCAAAATCTGAAATCTCGATACAAATGCTATGAATATTTTGATGAGGATGAAAATGCCATGGGGGCGCACGATGGACTTATCACTCATACAAAACCCTAAGGATTCAGACGATATTTTAGTGCCAATTTTGCCCTGAAGCCGGAAACCGATGTTACCCATCAACGATGAAATAAGAGCTTCTAGAAACTTTGATTGTAGAAAACTATATTCCTATGTGCAAGACTCAGAGGTATGCCCAGGGAGACATCATTGAACAGCGAAGCAGCGTCACCGAGTCACCGCTTTTTTGGACAAATTCCAGAAGAAAATTCAAAATCAAAAATTGAGCATACTTCCCACTGAGTGCTTGCCTTCTCGGCTGCAGTATAAGTAGGATCAAACGATCGATGCGGGCTAGCATCCCCAGCAAATCAGAAATTACATGCGCGGCGCGATGACTCAGCCCAGAACACACAATGAACCCACAACAGAAAAGCCAGTTCATGACTACTGCACGGCAATCGATTGAACTCGATCACGAGGCCGATTGGGAAAAAAAGCAATCGGATCTGTTATATCACAGTGGAAAAACTTATCTAAAGTGTTGGATGTATTCATCCGCAGTCTATCAAAAACGGATCCGGCCAACCGCCAGCGACCAAACGGAAAACAGGAACATTTAGCTACACATCAACGTGAATCCAAAAACCATAATTTCTTCAACATTCCTATTTTTTATCTGATCCCATATTTACATACACAACCAATGAAAGTGCAGGAAAGTGCGTCCCTTCTACCTGTTATTCATGAGTGGACCGGAATAAGCAGTGTTTATACACATACCTACAGTGAACACATGGTGTACAACTATGATACCCACCGTGTTCTCCACATATGTGACATAGGGTTTTCATAAACAACGTGAGTCTAAAATAAGTGAACTTACGTGGTGACCGATTATAACACCATTCTCATGAAACCCCGAGTGCAAATACTGCACGGTACCAAAAACTAGGCATTCGATGCTCACTGCATCATGCGCAGTGAGATCCCTCGCGTGTATTCAACCTGTCTCTTCTGTTTCCAACCCAATCTCTTTGCTCCTTTTGCCTACCAATAGTGTACCCACGAATAACACGCCCGATACTCACAACGGTTCATTGTCAAATAGTGCAGCAAACGGTTTTCAATCTGCTAGCTCACATCTCAAGCCTCGTCAGCCTCTGAATCTCGGTTCCTTCAATGTGCGCACTTTAATGCAGGCCGGTCAAGAGACGTGCTTGGCCCCGACAGTGGACTCACTTTCGATTCATATCTGCTCCGCAAGTGAGACGCGCATTCACGATTCGAGTTGAGTAATTCAACTAACTGCGCCAAATGCCTCGTCAAAATAGTTCCTGCAAACTTCAGGAGACGAAGCAGCTCACGCTGTGGGCCAACGCGGTGTGGGATTAGTCTTAAGTGCGAAGACTGAAGCAGCCCTTTTGGACTGGGTCCATGAGACTGCAGGGATCAGTCGGCGTCCGGAAGAATAGTAGTGTTAAGCGCAGTTTATCTGTCACCGCGCAATACGCTCCAACAGACTATAGCACTGACATGCAAAAA
>LUCM01009523.1:0-128042 GCA_008360955.1 Fasciolopsis buskii
ATGATGATGATGATGATGATGATGATGAAATAGCAAAGTAATTGTTGAAGACGAGCGAGTGACTGCAGATTGGACGGTAATGCGAGGCTAGGTGGACTTTCGTCGAACACGGTCGAGAAAAGAAGTACTTGTCGATCGAGCCCCAGGACTCACGGTACCGCAGCCTTCAAGGTCCAGGGGATTGGTAATTTTGTGCAACGAAAAGAAGTGTATTCAAGAAATGACTATCATGGAATAGGAAGTCAGTCTTGTGCATGAAAACAGATGCGGATGGGGACCAACATAACCAACGTACATAGAGGGTAAGTCTGTGAAACCCATTTTAGCTGACACAAAAGACAAATACCAGGAAGTTGCTTGAAATTTTAAAGAGCCTGAAGAAAGGAATGTTTTGGTAATATTAATTGCTATATGCCTTTTTTAGTTGTGTTCAAGGTCGGGATCTATAGGTAAACTGATAGCATTGTTTACGATCCAAATTAGGTTGGTAGTCGAGACATCATGAAAACTTGCAGGCTGTTCACATAAAGCTGCTAGGGGGCCCATTCTTTGGTCAACTCTTATGTGTCGCGCCAGTTCTTTCGATTGGGTTCGGCTGACTACAGCCACGTCCAAGAGCACCAGTCTTCTCAGATCACTTGTGCGCACTAGTTTCCCAGTGTTGGCATGTACCGACAATTAAAAATGTCAAAACCTCCAAGGCTTGCTTTCAAGTGAGTGCTTGCGGTCATTCTGTTCAGTGCACGCTGTTAGGGCGCACACCGAAGCTAAGATTAAACCTCACGTTATCATCCTGATTCAACTATATCCTTTCCTCCAGCGATATATTCTGTGTGAAGTACTGCAGATTCGATCTCCACCGAGAGGTGTGACCCGACTCTGGATTTCATTGATCATTCGTATCCTATCCTTCACATTTTCGATCGTACTGAACCATGCTGAGAAAATATGTAGCTTAGTATTAAGCGTCGAATCCTCAAATAACATATCAGTCGTTTGGAGGTACAGCACGTTAGTTTGATTTTAATCCCAATATATTTTTGATATGAACGGATGAAATCATAATGAGAACCAATGAACAAGAGTCAGGATTATCATACATGCACGAGAAGCAATGCGATAGGGACGGGACGCAGGCGGAAAGGATAAAACTGATACAAAGAAGTGCGAACAGATGGGAAAACGCGAAGTTACATAGGGAAAACCGAGAGGTCAAACGCCTTAAATGAAAAAGGTTTTCTCGACTATGGAATTTGTGTATTGGTATCTATCAGGAACTGAGCTTTTCCAGCTGGTTATAACCCTTATTAGTGAGACAGTAGTGTGACTTTTCACGAGGAAAATCGCGCTCAACAGAGGGCTGTCAAGTAGGCAAGTTGACTGACGGCGAGAGGGTTGGAATCCATAATTTTCACGTACGAACACCACTACCTTATTTGCTTGACCGCCGTCAACTTGATAGACTGTCTGACCCCTTGGGGTATCTTCCATCTCTGGTCCCCGTTACCCACTCAATTCTAACCTGAGGCTCCACGAAGCTGAGGCGAGTATCAGTGGAGATACCTCGGTATACTGCTCCATCGACGCGCTAAAGCAGTTAGGGGTAGTCAAGACTTGAAACTCTTGGCAAGATAGGGTCCAGCGTACGGGGATGAATACCCCCGAATAGACGGACGAGATCTGTTGGATTCAGTCGCTTCCAAGGAGATTCGTTTCATCAACATTGTTGCATGGGTCCCCAAGCTACGGTCAGTTTTGCCAATTAGGGTTTGAGCTTTTATTGAGCACTCTGCAGTCAGGCCGCTGCAGTGAGCCGTCGACATACTTCGTCGGCAGTGCATTAAGCGTCTACCATTACAAAAAGATCAGGGATTCGAGTCCCAGATTCGCCGGTATCTTTGGTTGTGAATGGCAATTTGCTGACGCGCGCCCCGTTATCATCTTATATGTTTCTACGCTGCAGCAAGTTTCAGGGTCGTTGTTGCGGGTTCTCCTTGTGTAGTGGACTAGCGGCTATGGAGCACTTTTTCCACTACACTCATAATTCAGGCGTGTCATAAAAATACCTGGATTAAAACAACCACTTTTCTATTTTTTATTTCTTTTTTTGGATGACTCGAGAAGGTTTATTTTTACTGTCGCCGCCTTGCTGCAATAAGGTCACAAACAATACTTACATCCAGATACAAGATATTGGCAAATATACTCACTTTTGGAACGTCAGCTACCAGTCGAATGGGGTTTTTCACTTCGTCTAATTTGCACGAACTAAGAGATAAACAGGGAGGAAGAAAAAGAAGAAGCATGCACTAAAACACAAGGCGTACAAACTTTTCTATTCTACGCTTTTAGAGTATCGGTTATCCATCGTAATCCGTGGCTTATTATTGAACTTTTTAATACGTGGGTACCCAGACCTATGCAGATAGTCATTGAAAAAGAAAAAAATATGTGAAGCAGAGGCAGCAAATCGAGACGTCGGAAACGGCTTACTTCACGTTTAGGTCACTCCCAATTCTTCAGTGCACATGTAAATTTTGAATGAGTCGATACAGGTTACGTACCATCGGACTTGGGGTGAAGATCGAAAACAATAAACGAGAAGCTAGTTCTTCCCTTACCCATCTCTACGTCATCGTCTATTCATCGGGATCTGTGATTACTCTATGAGTTTGGTACTACCTGGTTGTCCAAACCGAAATAGAGGTTCGTACCACGAAACCTTAATCAAATGGTCTAACGCTCAAGGCAACATGGCAATCTGAGGGCCATGGAACTCACTAGCTACCGGTGATTGATTGTTTTATTTATTCGCCGTTCAGATAAGGCTAGACATCCTGGGTGCCCAATATACCCTTCCACGACAGATAGTATAGTATTCTTTATGCACCGCCCGTGGTCGGCTTATAACCAGGGTTTAGCCAATTATTCTAGACTGATCATTGCTGGTCAATCAAACTGGTGGTGAGCGTCAGGGGTTTGCCCTTGTTCCTACACTTTGGCGGGGAAATTCTGCACCACTGGTTAAGATGCACAATCTTTTGGGAGTATTTCTAGAGACATTCAAGTTATGTTAAAGTCTGGGACCCTCACCGTTCCGGCCCGTAGCGTTGACTTCATTTGATGGTAGACTGCAACTCGCTGTCTTCCGACTCGTTACTACATCTGACCTAATGTGACCTTGTGGTTCTACGCCACTCCGGTTTTCAGGATCATATTTGTCGACCCCCCCCCCAAGTAGTGGGCCCTAGTAGCTATGGGACATGTCCTTTCGAGTGCACTTATACTTCAAGCATTTCATAAAAAGAGAAACCTTGAATCCTTCTATTATCAAATGTGCGCCAATGTGCAATTTATGTCCGGTTTGGTTCTGGGGGCTTGCCGCCTGGTCGCTTGCGGCAATGGCAGTCGATTTTTCCACTGGACAAATGCATCTTGGCTGCTATGCTCGCGAACTTTCGTAACCTGACCCCCTTAGTTTATCCAACACGTAATGTTGGTCAACAACTATGATGTATCAACAAAGTACATCATAACTTCAGCCATCGAATTTCCAATGACTTTTTAAATCTGTTGCGCGTCTCAAAACTCACCATCGAGATCCGACTGGTACCAGTGTAATTTTCTGGGAAAATGTTATCGTTATTGTTTTCATACTCATTCCCACTTTATCGTTTAGCGGATCAATGCAGATCATATCTTCCCTCTTTTCTACCCTCATTTTACGTAGTCCGAACGGGTTAAACGAGAAAGAAGAATCAGAAGAGAAAAAAGTTAGTTTCTCCGTTTTTTATCTCCGTATTTCAGTACGCTCCCAAATTGAATAGCACTCTCTTTTTGATAAATAGGTTCGTTTTAAGCAATTCATATTCTTTCGAGTCCAACGCTATATTCGACTGAAACTGGAGTTTTGTATGTCAGTTGTAGCTCATTTTCATTCGCCTTCTTTAAAAATAAGAATTCTTTCCCTATTGGAAAGTCTCTCGATGGTACAGAGGAACAAGGGGCAGTGGTTGGTATTTCGTGCTCTTTACGGGGAAAAAATCGCATAAAATCCTGCCTGGTCCATGTTATTCTATCAGACAAATAGATGAATTCAGTTGACCATGGAACAAGAAAACTGACTGATCAAAGTTTACTTCGGAACAAATCGATTAACCTTTTATTGGTTCAGTTAGATTACATTTCAATCCGATCATTAAACTGCATGAAAAGTTCTGTTCATGTACACACGTGATCATGTCGAAGATATAGCTTCACCAGCGAGTGAACTGATTTCCTCAGGCATCGCTGTGGTTGTTCGCATTTGTGATTTTGTGAATCGCTTGTCTGTTTTCTTTGTTCAGTGAGGATGCGGGGTATTTCGCACGTATGCTTATGATTGGTCGAGGGAAGATGGAGGAGTAATCGCCTCCAAGCACGAACTTTCCTCTTTTGGATCCGGTTCCGTATCAGAAACTAAAATTAGTTCTTTCATTCCGGCAACTTCATATTAAAATAGACGCACACGCATGCACCCAGAGAACCGATTGATATGCATACACAAATGCACGCGTTCAAATATGGACCTTTTATGGCCACTGTTCGCTTTCACACCGTCTATGTTTAACTGTCCGCATGTAAGTTTCTGGCCATGCGTAGGTCCACACACGCACGCACACACACACACACACACACACACACATATATATATATATATATATATTTATTTATAAGCGCTCAAACGTTCATCTGGCTCCCACAGTCTGCACTGTTCCTCACATCTGTCTTTTATGTGATCAAAGTACATTATGTTTTCTATTCCACTTGTACCTTTTCCACATGGACGATGGTCATTGGATCACAGATGTCCTAGCGTTGGTATGAGACTCTGGTCTAAGGAATTTTATTCTCGCAAGTACTAAAAGATATTTATCATTGAGCACCGTAAAATAGTTTTATTTTTGGACAGAATGTACGGGTCCGGTTATCACAATTTTTCACCATGATAATTTTGACCACTAGCTGCTGGATGATATAGGCGATGATCCTCTGAAAAGGCAGTGTGATCTCATCCTTGTGTCACTTAATACTTCTACGGAACCGTGAGTTTCCATGACCCACCTAATGCGGTTGAAGAGTTCACGCGATTTCTTCGGCCGAACAAACCCATCGTGTCCATGTGTCCCGACAGCGGACGCTCTTCTTCCACACCACACGGAAATGGTGTTCCATTACTTCCCTCCAAGTGATTTACTCTCGGTGGTTGTCAGCTGCCCAGTCCAACCGCGTTAATTTGATGCTCTATTCCGAAGACTGTTTCAGGTTATTTTTCGAAGCCGGTTATTATCGCACTTGATTGCTATCCCACACGACATGCCCCCCTTTCTCCGGGACTTTTTCGAACCGCATAAATAAGTGGAAAAAAACGATGCGAAACAAGTGTAGTCTTCTCTGAGTCTTTTTTGTCCTGATAACTTTACATTCTTAAACAGCTGTTCATAAGCTGAGATTTTTTCATATAATCTAAAATCACCACTACTCCTCATTTATTGTTTCACTTCGATGGGTTTACATTTGACCCCATCAGTCGCTTCTCATCTGGGCGATAGCAACAAATTTCCGCCAGAGTTAATGGGACTCATTTATCTGCACACTAAAGCAAAAGGAGGAGAGATTTTTTGCTTACGGTTGATCTCTGTCCGTGATTTAACGTAGGGAACATGAAAATGGTAATCCTAGATACGATTTTAAAATGCACTTACTGGGCCTACATCCTTTACGAAGCGCTGTGTACAGTTTTCTCGTAAGAATGGAACACTGATCCAATTCATTTCAGTTTGAACAACTGTGAACCTTGCGTTTTTCTGCTTCCGTCTCATTTATCACCTCGCTGCATCGTTTGTTCAGATCGAAACGAGCGAAGAATAGTGGGAGTGAAGCCGTAAGGAAATTACTAGTATCAATTGTGTTGGGTTGAATATTTTAAGTTCAAAAGCTGCGGCACTTCGCCAAGCCACTTAGTGTCTCCAATCGTTCTGTTAACCTTCGCCTGGAAATCCAATTGGCCCGATCAGAAAATAAGTTAAGATTTTCGTACCGTCTCGCATGTCATGTACCGATTATCTCTATCCGTCCTCTGACCACTCGTTAAGTCGATGAACGTTTTATGCCATCTATGGGCTTGCGCAACCCGTGTCCCAATTATGCTAGCCATATGCGACTTCATTACTCTGTGACCCCAGTATCCCACGGGTGACCTCAATGTTGCTGATGAAGTTCTCGCGTCACTGCAAAGGCACCCCTGTTCGATCACCGGAATTCTTTGTGCGTTTCTTTCCCCCAACGGCCGCAATTCTGAACTCTATAGGGGGACCGATCTAACTGCTGCAGTACAAGTCCGACATCTGATAAATAACCGGACATCACACTGACCTCATTTATGCCTCTAATCGGCAAAGTCGCATCGCACTTATGTATAGGCGGAGACACTTCATCAGATATACGCCCACCTAGCGAGAGACAACTGCTCAAGCAACTACAATTATCCTACTGTCCCGGTCGTTCTTCATCAATAGCAAGTTTTAGTTTGAAGTCAACTCAGTACTACAACAGCATTTTACACTTCGAAGGTAAGAAACCCATTCCGAACGTAATTGCGTCACGGTTGAGTTTATTTGGTTTTTTCACAGACGATGTAACAATTGTTGCTTCTCCAGGGCAATATTTACTATTGGTGAGGCAATGTTACGTGAAGTTGCATTTGAATTTAGATGAACTGTGGAGCAGTTTTCCAGTGTAGCTGTTTTTCTTGATGGTAAATAAACAAAGCGTTTGTCACTCGAATGGTATGAGGTTGGAATGCCAGATTCGCCGGTAACTTTGATGACAGGTGACAACTCACTATCGTCGGACTTTACCGCGCCTGACTTATCGAGACTTTATGTGTGAGTTTCTGCTACTCCAAGTTTCAGGGTAGTGGTTTCCGATTCTCTTGCATTCTTTTGTATCACTCATCTTCCATGGATGTAGTAAAAGATCTTTGTGCTCTGCTTGTCCTCTGCTTTTGCATGGATTCAACGGATCGGGCATTCCTCATAACCTCTAAGATTTGCAACGTCGCTAGGGAAACCTGGGCGTAATGGTCATGATACGTAGAGGTTTGCAGGGTGTGCCATGATTCAGGAAGTTAGGTATCATGTTGATTCTCGGCCGATAGAATGCTGTTTGTCAATGTGACCAGTCGTTGATTTCGCCCTAGAAAGGTGGTAAGAGCTTACATATCTAAAGGCACCACTATGACTACCGGCCTAGTTAAACTTTAAGCGTGTACCCGTCTAATCCACACGGTCGCTTGTGCGGTAGCAGTTGACAATCACCGTGACCAGTCTCGCCTCAGACGAATCACGTTCAGTCGCACTAATCAAACAAAATTACGAGGAATGAGAGAATGGTATTCCAGCGATTGCTTAGTATTCCCGTGTTGTTGCTGGATCTTGCTCTCTTTCCCTCGCTTCCGTCCTGTTACATGCACACACACACACACACACACACACACACACAATCGATGGTTGTCGTAACGATAACATCAATTTCTTTGTGTATATGTGATTGGTTGGTCTTCGGAATGCATGCGAACTTGCACGCACGCCATCCCTTAGTTCTCACCAAGTGACGTCAGCTCCTTGCGAGAAATTTACCGCTAAGTTTGAGTTTGCGCATTTTTGATGTTAAACAGTTTTGTTCCGTTGTGTTATTTTGCACAAAAATTGCTGACGTTTCCTTGAAAGGGCAGAGGAACAAAAGTAACGTAAAAAGTACTCAGTATTTCTGCGCCGATGTTCAGAGCACTTCAACCATTCGGCATTTGCGATTGAACTGGGCAGTATCCAATCTAAACGCCAACGCACAATTTCGACGCGAGAACCCTTTTGTTCATCTGTGTGTGTGAAACATCGGTAACAAGCCTTGACGAAATCGTCGAGACTGATGTCATTGATCTCCAGACCTGACTGCGTACCCCCCGCATAAGCAATTTGAAAGTCTCCGGATCGCAGAAGCGATTGATTGCCGTAACCTAAGAAAAATCAGATGATCAGAACACTGGAAAATAATCGCGAATGCAGGTTAGATGATGCAAAGGATCGCGCCCCTTGGCAGTGCCGGCAAACCTTACCGACTGACCAAGGTTACAGGCCCACCGAAGTTTGTTGTAGGTGAAAAATCGGGCGACTGTTGTCCGGATCTTTGAGCAGTGCCTTTCAAAGAGGACTTATGTTTTTCCAGTTGCAGTGGACCTTCCACTTATGCTTATAGTGAAAAATGCAGATATCAATCAGTTATCGGGGGTGACATTATCAGGGGGATAAGCTTTCGAAAAAGACAAGGCTACGAGCCCAGGTAGGTTTTTCCCATGCTTTGAGAAGAGGGATGCGTTTTGGCATTGGTGTAACCGGAAATCAGTTGAGTGAAGCGAATACTTCGGGACTGTGTGAGTCACAGTGACTGAATTGATTTACACGAAAGGTGATAGACCTGGCTGCGAAACCGACGACGGAATTAGTTTGGCAATTTAATGCATCCCAACTGCTTGTAGGTATTATCCTCCGCAGGTATTCTAATGGTCGCAAAGGACGTGCACAGACGAATCTAGCCGGTTTCCGATCCAGCAGGAATTGTATCTTTCGTATCTCCTCTATATAGCAGGTGCCAGAACATGGGTATACGTTTCGTAGGCCCATGATCTCTGTTTTTCTTAATCCGAAACGATCGTGCAATTCTGTGGTGTTCCGCTTCACTGAAGTTGTAGATAAATTTATTTCCATTTTCCAGTTGGTTCAGCTCGGTCTGTACAGCCACTAACCTTGCATCAACGTTTTCTGGTTTCGGTCGTTGCCTCACACCACCATCTACTCAAAAGCGAAAAAGAGAACAAAAATAGATTGCGAAATAATAAGTTGAACAACCATATAGACGAGAAAAAAATTCGGGATGCAGGAGCGCCAGTCGTTGTATGCGAACAGCCAAAGCCCGAGTTCGTACTTACAGCTATTTTCTACCCGTCCTACCACGAGAATTGATATTTGTTTGGGTTGTGCCTTTCCAAACTCTTAATAATTTCGTAATTGAGATGATTGTACAGGTCACTCTAACCTAATGTTAGTTTAGTAGCATTGACAATAAATCGTCTGACTTAGACTATATGGGTGTTGTTTTTCTAATCAGGTATTCCCGTGTACTAGGTGCCTTCTGCAATTTATAAATGAAGAATTCTCGTGTTGGACTCAGTTGGCTCAAAACCGGACCTCATTTTTGATGAATAAATGTTGAGTTAAGTGAAAAAATAGTTACTTCTGCAATTACGGGACGAATTAGTTTCACGAATGCAGAAGACTCGATTGACATCTACCAATTTGAGGTACCTTTACCTCCGGCGTGACATGTGGTAATCAATTAGAGGTCGAATTTATACTCCAGAAGTTAAATCGGTTCTGCTGTACGACTCCGAAGCACGACGGCTAGGGGAGACCGTCGAAGTTTGAGCATCGGTGTCTTCGCAATATTGTTAGACCCTAATGGGTTTATCGTAGCCCATAGCACTGTCCCCTTAAGGTTCCATGTTCAAAAAGAGCATTGGATCTAAATAAGTTAGAGTGGCTGGGTCATGTGTTGCTGTTGATTGCGGCTTGCCCTCCTCTCTGCACGCCTTTTCTTGATAAGCATCAGCTGGAGACTGGGTTAAGGTGATTAATCCGTGATATGGTGAAAAGGTATGAAAATCCTAGCCAGTGAAGTGACTCTGTTAGGTTCAGTTAGGCTTCCGAGTTGGGTTCTTCGAAATTCCCTCCGTTCGATGTTTACAGACTTCAGGCGATAGGCTAAGTGGTGACCTCATGTATTCGGAATTCTTCATCTTCGGTATGGTTGCCTTTACTTACCATTTAACGGTTGTTCTCTCACTATTTCCGTTTTGAATTTGCGATATTGTAAGGTAGTAGTGGCATAAACCAGAGTACTTCAGCCAAAAGTTAGTAGTTGTGAGAACTGAATCCAGGTGCAAATATTCTCAATGTATGGGCTATTCACGCATTTTGTGGGGCTTGGACTGAGGCTTTTGACATGACGGTGTGATGTGCGACAATAGACCCGTCAGTATAAAATGACAACCATAAATATATATATATATATATATCGGTTTCTCGAAGTTTAGACTGCATCCCCTCGTCTATCGAGGCATGGGTTTTCATGTCCGGAAAAAATGAATCACGAAGACGATTGCTGTAATTACAGTCTCCGGAATTACGGGTGCAGAGTTTTCTAGTTCAATACTTCTAAGCATATGTGATCGAACGACTTTAATGACCCGCAACACTAGTAGGGATAATCGGTAACGTGAAATGACGGACAACCACATATAGTCGGATTCGGTAATCAGACGAGCACTAGCAGATTGCTATTTTGTTCTCACGGGATCATCATCGAATTGAGACTAATTTGACTCTATATACGAAGCACGAAAATTCTGGGGAATAAACGTCTCCAGCATCGTCACTTTTTTGTTCTGTGCGTTATTTCTAGCCTGTTCAAAACAACTGCTGGTTTCAGCGATGTAGGATTGTTTCACTCGAGCCAGTAACCGACAGTTTGGTTTAATTGCCTCTTCTGAAAAGCCTGGTCTGCTGGATGAAACGAGACAAAGAACCATGTCTCTTTTTGAATATTGGGTTGTTTCTCGTCCAAGTGCTGTGCAATCTCCAGATTTGTGGTGTTTCATACCTGAGTGCGCTGGTGAAACAAAGTGTTCGTTGCACTCCTAAGTGGGAACTCTGCTTATCCTCAGTTGTTTACCAAGTCAGACTGATTCCTCGGTTTATACCAAGAGAAATGCTTATGTTGCCCCGCGTGTCGCCAATATGCGGACAGGGTGGTGGCCGTCATACCGCTGGTCAGTCATGGTACGGTAGTTTTACACACACTGAATTAGTGGCCTCAGACGAACAACGTCGGTGCCTAAAACGTGTTGAGTTTACGCTTGGGAAACATTCTTCCTTTAAAATACCATGGAAATCTGCATTTTGACTTGGTATTTATGACCTGCCGTTCGGTAAGACCATAGCCACTTGTTAATTGCGCGATACTGTAGGTTAGCAGATGCGCATGAACCCATTTTCTCACTCGTCAGCTCTGCTAGAATTTCCGGGTTTCCTGCTCGAAGGGAGTCAAAAGGCGCATGGACCGGACTGCCGGCCATCGACTCTCTACGGTTTGCAAAGGCCGTGTTTAGGTCTGCTACTTCGCAGATCGGGTCGTTTAAATGGAACCGTCTAAGACAAATTCCACTTCGATTTAGGGGGCCGGATAGTATGATCATTGATTTCGTGGACAGTTGGTGACGTCGGGGAGAAATCTAGAATAATTGACATGTGATGAACCTCACAGGAACCCTTCTTTTTCTTTTTTGTTCCTGTTGCATTGTTTTCCTTTTTGTCATTGTTCAAGTGATGCTCGATCCGCACACAGATTTGTACATGTACCCATTATAATTGATGTATAGTTGTATAATCAATAAAATAACCATTGAAACTGAAACGGGATTGAGGTTGTTAATAATTTGCCGAACACGTTCCACAGTGGATTCGAAAGTGATGAGAATGTCAAACCGCAATATGAGCTCAATGTGGTCATCGATCACATCGTCTGCTTGCGAAGACGCACTGTTAGCCCTGACAACTCATTCGAAGACATACACAGTGGCATCACAAAGATATGCCGGGGCACCAGCCGGTCTTAATGATAAACCTAATTTTTGTGGACAAGGCGATCGATTCATCAATTTAACTTTCTTCCATTGCTAAACGTTTATCCCATTCAAATCATTCTCATCTTTTGAAATGTGATTCACTATTCACTTTAATTTTGCGTTAGTTTTCAATGGTCACTTTGCCGACTTTGATTACACAGTGTGCACGTGGACGGATTCAGCAAAGATGTCCCAAGTATATTGTGCAACGCTATTTTTCAGATTTCGTCAATCGAACTTGTAACTGGGTCACATTGCTTTCAACTTTATTAATTTCTTTCATGTGGAGACCTGGCATACACCCACGAATTTTTAATTAGAACGAAACTCAAAAGTAATCACCAATCATCAGCAAAAAGCAGTAATTGGCGCTGTAGTGAAAATTGAAACACCCGCGACTTCCATTGCGATTCTGTTTTGAACTGAAGTATCCCACACACCCGTTCACGAGGTGATCATGTATCCATTATCTTTTTCGCATACAGACATTCTGTTACGTCTGTCGATTATCGATCCGTGTGTTTGTCTCACTTGGGTACCTACTACTAGGTTCGCGTGTGACTCAGGTATTTCGTTCCCATAAAAGGATGATGCAAAGTTGTACAATATGCCAACTGTTTCAGTGTGTGCTACTAATGTGGGTTATTCGGTGAATTCGCGTCCAGTTTAGCAACGTCTCCCGGCACACTCCAACAGGACATAAGTTCACTATGTAGAACGCAAACCTTAGTGAGGCAGATCGGAATGCTGAAGATTGAAGCACTTTGCTCATGTCCGACAACGGTTCGTATCAAACTAGCATACACGTTGTGAAGAGGACTTTCGATTGAGCAATACTTTTCTCTAAGTATTCCTTAGTTTAAAAGACAACCGGTACAGTATAAAAGCTCCTAAACTTGAATGGACGAGTCCATCCTAGAGATTAACTTTGAACTTCAGATTTAAATGGTTGTACGAATGTGAAATTGACACACACACAAGTACGGCTGTTGTGGAGTTGGAGTGAATTCTTGACTTAAGTGTGCACATCACTGCTTGTTTTCCCACAACTTATTGAATTATGTCTTTCGTTCCCAATTCATGTTGCTGACATTTTTAGGTACTTGAACGTTCTATCGGAATGAAGCACAAAAGTGACCTACAGATAGGTTGAAAAGAAAACAGAATGTCCGCTTCTCAGAAAAACTGCAGATACTCGTTTTCAAGCGCTTAAGTTCTCAACATTAAAGTTGATCGGATTACGAAGGAAAATTTGTGGTCAATGAGATCGATTAGCACTCATTTATTCACCTTTCAGTTCATGTAACTCAAGCCCTTTGCATCAGCAAACCCATTTAAACACGCTATCATCCCTACCGGTTTACAATTTCGTCGAATCTCAAGGTACTCACATGTTATGGTTGTCTACATAAACTAGTCTGAGGATCTTCGGTCTCTACCAACACCACCTGCTAGAAGTACTGAATCTAGATAGACTAAGTTGGTTGGGACATATTTTGCGCATGCCCGCAGAATGACTGCTTCGTTGTACGGTGATCTCCGAGGGAGGTAATGTTTGGGGAATTAATCAAATTGGTCACTTGATAACATGATTAAAAGATAGGAAGACATTAACCAGTGGACTGGCCCGCCTAGTACCGGTTAGACTAGCGGGTTGGGGCCAACGAGATCTCCAAGCGGTTGCAGACAGTAGATGGATGTGACTCAATGCCCGAAGTCATCCATTCGAAATCTTCCAAATCATTACGTTCCATTTGTCCCTCTACTGCTTCTCTTGCTCTTTTTCTATTTAGAGTTGATGGTACCGTAAGGTAGAAACGAAAACTTGAATGCACCAGTACAAAGTTGATAGTTGTAGAAAACTGCAGGAAGCATGAACCATAACATACAAAGCTCCATTTGTTGGTCTTGTCGCGGACACAATCTCCAACGATTTGCGATAGCTTCTGCTTTTGTTCTTTGTATTCGTAACTCTGTTCACCTGCAGCTTTATAACTGGGGTGTGCAAAATCAAGGTTGAATCTAAATGTTCTGTCTTGTCATTCCGTTTGATCGTTCAACTTAGATGTATGCGAAAATCATGCATTAGGATTAAAACCTTCGGCTATCAGACCTACAATTTTCTCCAATGCATTGCACTCCCTCATCTGATTCGGAGTTCCCGTGTTTTTCTAATCCTCATATTTGCTGGCATCTGATCCAAGCAACAACAAGCTCGCCGACTAGAGAAATGGCGTGAAATGACCAATCGCTGGGAGGAAATCGATTCCAACTGGCAGCGAATTTTTCACAATGGACGTGCATCGGAAAAGGTGTGTTCCTAATAAATTCTCTTCCTAACCACTCCTGTTGTCCTATTGCTGCTTCCTCGTACTTTTTCATTGTGTGGCTATGTATACCGTGAAAAATAATCGTATCATATTTTGCGGTTAGTTTATCTGTTGTTTTGTAAAGCTATTCCTCGTACTCTAACTTTGTTTGATTGTGTTCATTCTGAGGGTTTCGTTGCGTTCGCACTATCGTTGTTTCAACACAAATGCATCCGAATAAACCGATTTGCCTACATCTAAAATCCACTATCAAATCATCTAAAGTACAAACAATGGGTTTACTCTCTTAACACTGTAACCATTGAACCGAACCGTGCGCGCAGCCGTTTCCAAGGCTAATCGCTTTCGGCAATCAAGTGGGTCGAAGACGCTGTGCCGGTAGTAGTGCTGGTGGTAGTTTAGTAGTAAAACGGCGCGTTTCTCGGACTAAATCTTACTGACCTGCCTAAAATAAGGTTGTCAATCATGTGCATTTTTTTCAATGCATGTGAGACTCGATTTCGCTCTCGTGAAAACGCGGTAGTTCTTTCGGTGTACTGTTTGTTTCACAGTGTTTTGACAACTTGATTTACTGACTCCAAACAATAGGCACTTAGTTTTCTTGCATGCTCACTTCTGTGGTTGAAGCTCTCGGGTGCTGCGTGCTACTGGAACAGTGGATGCTTGGTTGGGCGATTCGCTTGTAAAAGTCGAGGACGCAAAAGCCGTGTGTTCAATGCATCTGCTCATTTAGCGATCGTCAGTCCCATCCCGACTCACGGTGCTCGAATTTCGGATACGAAAAATACCAAGGGATTTTTCGACACTTGTGGCACCCGATTCTTTGTGCCATCTTAGTCTTCAACACCGTGGAGCACCCAAAGCATGGAAGTTTTTTTCGGAATGCCAGAATCATCTCTCGTAATTCTAACTGCAATATCAAAGACGTGTGGGACTGTTCACATTTACAGGAATGATACAACATGAAGCTCGATGCATCCGAAAACAGCTTATATCGCTATTTTATTTTACATAATTAGTCGCTGGATAAAGACTTCGTCAACAATAGGCAAGCTTTGCTTTCTTGATGCCTGTTTTTTTGAGAGGGGGGGGATAATTCATCCTTCCTCGTTGCGGGAAAATTCACTTCACCTGGTGAATCCATTGGTTTGACAAACCCGATTTCATGTTTTCCCCGTATTTGAACTTGTTAAGTGTAATACATCACCTTACCTATGTTTCCCATCTAATTAAACGGGGCCGATCGCACGCCATCTCCTAGGTCGTCGGGTCTGATTTGCTTTTCGTGTTTCTGCTAGTGTTCGCACGCGTACTGCATTCTCACATCCCGCACTCCACGGTTGCTTTTTCGGGAATGCGATAATTCCGTTATCCCTTGCGGTGGATCACGTGGTCTAATCCTCCTTGACCTGTTATCTTGCCTCGTTAGTTCAATTACTTTCGCTTTACCCGTTGACCCACTTGTTTTGCCTGCTGTATCTGCCCTGATAGTTTTATTCTAGGCATGTTGAAGCATCACGTGGGACCGACTTAGTTCATCAGGCATTGATTTTTGTTGTTGTTGCACTTGTACATATGTGTGTGCGCGCAGACGAATTGAGTACAAGGACACTTGAATGTTACTCCCTGGAACCAGCTTTGATATCTTGTAGTTCCAGCAAATATCGAATTCCCTGTACCACGGCGGAGGTAGTAATTTCGTCAATAAAACAAAATGGCCTGACCTCTTTCATCTTAACTGATGCGTCCAAAAACCGTCCCGTTTGTTTGAAAATTCGTCTAGTCAAAAACACAAGATGCCAAGTCACTGTTATACTCTATAATGGGCAACTAATCGGGTGAAGGTGAATATGTATAGTGCATTTATCGGCCTCCTTAACTGTGGAGAGTAAAAGCAATTAAGACCGCTTCATTTTGACCACCAATAGTCGAGGTTCAGAAAATATATAGAATAATATTGCTGTTATAATGACATTAGACAGTGATAATGTTTCAGTTCTTTTGTGCATTATACAAAAGTGGTAAAATACTTCAGACAATTGCAGTCATTCTGAAACTACTTAAAGGAAGCGACCCTGGATGATGGTATTCGAACCCAATATCACAGTCTTCCGTTTCTCATGTTAACCTACTAATCACCTCGGGGAAAAGATTCAGTTAGCATGTTGTCTCGTAGAAGGGTGTTGTTGAGCAATTTCTGATCTCTAAGCTAAAAAAGTAACTATGCTAGTTGTGACTAAGCATCAGTGATGCGCGCTAATCTGACTACCAAAGTGCACATTTCGCAGTCGGATATCGTCACCTCTTTTGATTTGGTATGACTGCGTACAATCTGGTTTCCATATGCATGATCACGTTGGTGGATTCGGTACTAAACCCCCCAGGATTTCCAAAGTACTATTGATACCATACAAAACTATCGATAGAACTACCCGGTTTTTCCTTGTTACTGCACCCATTTGCTCAACCGGAATGACACGAAACATCGATATCGTCCACTCTCATCTGTGGATTTTATTGTGTACACAGCTAGTTTTAGTTTGCTAAGTCTTCCCTCCCTTTTGTTCTCGGCGTTTAGGTATTCTGGCGATAATAATAGGATGATTTCCGTTGTATTCTTGTCGTGCGCTCGAGCAACCTGGTTCCGGAGACTACGGCTAACAACTTTGGTACATACACTTCCGTTCGGGCTACTGATGGGTACGACATAGTAGGAAAATGATTAACGACTACTGTAACTCCTTTTAGTAGTCGGAATGAAAGTGTTTGATGCTGTATCCTGTGCACAGCAGTTAGAACGGGTTTATTCGAACCACTGATGTGTCTCCAACTCTCCGTATTCGTTACCATGCATGTGTATTCCTTCCCATTTGATCTATTATCTTCAGTGAGATCCTTGCGTTTCACTCCAAACATCATAGACTTAGCTCCGAAGTGACTCATTGAGCGAGTGTGGCAGCTGGCTAAGACAAGGTACCTGTAACTAAATAAGGATTGCTAGTTTCCCTGGTGCGACCCTGCTTTTCACACCTTTCTTGCAGATTATAACACTCATCATATGTCAGTTGGATTATCTGGGTGTCGAAGTATGGCTGGAATCAGCAGCCTGCAATGCAGAAATCTGGAAGCATCTTGCCCTTAAACCGAAAAGTCCCACGACCCTACCCGACTTGATGTGGCATGCTGCTTGAGTCAGTAGTTTGAGGTTCGAGTACCGGATCCGCCGATCACCTTGGCGATAAGCGACAATTCGCTCCCACCCGGTTCGTCGTTGCACTTGGTCCATTAGGACTTTGGTTGCCCCTCTCCGAATTTTAATGCCATAACTGCTGGTTCCCCTTTCGTGTCAAAAACAGTTCATCCCAGAGGCTGGGAGCATGTTGCTTTTACTACACATGCTTCAATCCGATAATAAAAAGATGTAAAACACATGAAAATATTAATAAAGGAAACTAGCTTGTTGATATTGAACGCGTAACAGTCAAAAGTCGCGTGGTTCTGCAGTTGCAATAGTTCTAAACCCACCTGCAGGTGAGATCGAAACTTGTAGAATTAGGCATATTGCAGACTTCTTTAACGCATGCTGATATCAAAGCCTTTTTCGTCTGGAACGGGTTGACCAGAATAGTGGAATATATGTGATGTGATGACCTGCACGTTTTCCTGACCCAACGAGCTATACAGGGTGGCTTATCTCAAGCCGCATATTGAATTGTGCCTGGAAGGTCAGTGGATAGATGTCTGACGAAGTGATCTGGTCCTCCAAGTTGGCGGTTATTTGGGCTGGGGACCCTGTCGGTAAATTCCATGAAACAGTAATTAACCCAAGCAGGTGGGCTTTCACTCAACCACTCTTGGTTTTTGTCAGAACCAAAGACTTTCGTTGAGAACCCCGACCAATCTCCTGTTTAACGGCTGGATTTCCTAGCAGTATCTTTCCATCACTTTTGATGAGTTACATAACAGAATGAGTTCTATGGTCTATCAGTCATTGGTCAGGACCTCGCTACTCATTGCGACGAACACGGTGGGAAGTGGTAAATCTACTGCTGTTCAGAATTCCCATGTCAGGCTAACGCCCGACTGCATTGTGGACGAGACAATGAGATGTATAAGTCCTTGTGACGTCACCTGTGCATGAGCCTTATAAATGACGGGGAACAGTGGTGGGTCGGGAAATGCTGGGAAATGGGAAAGGCTGTGACTATTGGCAACAGTTTGCAACCTTTATCGACTGATTAGGAATACTGGTCCACGAAAGCCAAGCCTAACCGAGGCGATTAAGAAATTCGACGGCTAACTCACTCTCAGGTGTGTCGGGTAGAATATTTTCGAGAGCAGTTTGCTTGACTGCTTCTGTATTCTTGTAACGTTTTGTATTAGGAATAGTTGACAGGCGAACACACACGAAGAAGTCGATGAAGCCACTGCTTGTTCATGATTGATTAATCGGCTAGCATGTGCTCACTTTACTCACAGGTGAGCACTAGTTTAGTGTTCGTCCATCTACCAACAACTTGGAGGCACTCCGGATATTATACTGCTTTGGCCTCGGGTCATCGTTTGATCACTCTCATATGCAATAACATGGGACGTTATCAGTTTGACGTCCGTGAGATTGATTTGCTTTTTTCCCTTTCTGTCATCGCTGATCTTTGTGCAATGCATTCTTAAACAAATAGAGACGCGGACAAAACAGAGTTTCATCTCATGTCGAGACATCCTGCCATTATCAAATTCTGTGGGATGCATTTCTTGTTTATGGTTAATCCTGGGTGAAACTTATTTTGATCAGAATAGAGGCGGGCTAATTGGTTATTGAGCAACAGATGAAATGCAATGAAACAGATCCGTTTCTAAGAGCATGAAAGGTTGGTTGCTCTGAAAATCAAGGGAAGTTGCAGGTAAACTGAGTTTGGTTACATCGAATAAATGATTGGGTGCTAGCAGAAACAAAATAGCTCAAGCATGTTGGTCCGACTGAGTGCAATCAGGAAAAATATTGGTTACCAGAAACATCACTCATCGAAACAGCCAGCGGATAAGACATATTTTGCCAGTCAACCACAGCAAAGACTGGCGCTCATTGAGACGGTGGCCAATATCGCACTTCAACGAGAATGGCACGACGCATGATAAGCTGTATCCACTAGGCAATAGCCATCAGTTGACACGAGAGGACGCACCAATGAATGTGAAAATCAAAATGCTCACGTGTGATTGGGTAAACGCAAAATCAAAATTAAACAAAGTAAGGTGACAAACAAAAATGTTGCGAGCACAAAGGTAAAAAAAAGTTTGATGAAATTAGTAGTTAACTTTTCGAAAAAGTCGGTGACATGGAAAGCTAAAAACCAATTGGTCCGGCGCTGTGTCCACGTGCTTGTTTTCCTGTGACTGCGCATTGGTGACGTAGACAGATCCATCGTTGATTTAAGCAATGAATCAACAAATTCATTTCCGAAACCCGATGACTATCATGTAAAATGAAATCTCATCATTCGGACCCAATTATCAGTTATTTGAACTCGTCACAAAAATTACACATCCCCCGCTGATTTTTACGCTAGTTATCTCTGTTATGACTAAAAATCGTTGTCTATATTGCTGCGTAACTTTTGCAGTATAATTATATTACTGCAAATGCGTATGCGTATTTATTTTATTGTTATAATTCGTTGCATTCGCAGAATTTTTCGAGAATTTGACTCAGACATCATACGCGATAATACACTCGTTTTTTAGGTAGGTGGACATGATGCAATGTGCGGATGGAGTTACAACGTCAAACAAACGCCCAAATCTGAAGGCCAACTACCTAGGTTTCCTCGTAAGATTTCCTCAGCATGTGTCAACCTTCACAGATTTAGGCATAGCGCGCAGTTAATTACCGCACCGCATTAGTTGGTTTCACGTTTGCTGTTCCCTTAGCCAGCCTACCATCTGACATCCTTGGGTCGTCTGTTAGCTCTTTGATCACCAAACCACGACACAAGGCCACGAGAAATCCAGGGCGATCATTCAGTGTGATAACTTTGTCGGCATATTATGCCGTTACGTGCCCAGCTTCGCATGAGCGATGCGCGTATTAAGTAGTATTAGAAACGAAATTTGGAAAACAGGCTGACAAATGGTATAACAATCTAGGTTTAATTAATGAGAGAAATTGTGATCTTCTGTTTGTTTGCACCCGGATACACCTAACCCTGCTATTCGAATTCAGTTCCATCCGCAAATACGTGATACTAAGAGAATACGGCTGATCAAATATGTTTGAATTGTTCAGATCCCTCTTGGTGAAACCGTCGCACACACTGTACACTTGTCGTGATTTTCTACTGCCTTTCTGGTGACGAACTATGGGTTTCTTTTACCACATTTTGTATCATCGTTATATCTTTTTGGAAGCTTTCACGTAGTCCGGCTCTTTTTCCGATACACACGCATGCATACATGCCTACTTGATATTTTTTTGGTTGTATATCATTTGCGCAGCATTGTCACTGGGTCTTGGCAATCCGCGGAAGTGCACAGATGTTCACAATATCGAGTGCGACACCTGTCACTTTTATCCCCCAGTCATGCTTATGTACGATTAGATCGACAGATTCGTGACCATATGGACAAACTACGATAACCTTGACAACAGACAATTATGCTGTTCGAAGGAACTTCAAGTGGTTTCGATGAATGCCGTACGATCTCGTTACGTTATAGTGAGATTTTTCGAGGTTTAGTGGTATCTGGGCTTGATGTAGTAAGCCTTGACGATTATCTATAAGCTCCCAGCTTTGGTTTAGTAACCGTTGGTTGTTTCCCAGATGAAATTACGGCTATTGATTTATTAAAGTTAGGTCCCCAAGTCGCACTACTGGATCACACAATCCATACGTCATTTGCCCTTTTGCGGCGTACGTGGTTCGAGAACATGATTTTTCTTCATTAAGGGTGGACTAATTAGGTCGATGAGACTAAATGATGGTTAGAGGCCACTAAACGATAGCCGGACGCTGTTAGATGGCGGCAAAATCTGTCATTGTGATCGTGAATTGGTTTGCAGTTTATTACTCTGAAGGTTAACTTAATCGTTCCAAAAGTTCACGTGTTTCTTCGGTTATCACGATTTAAGTCTGTAAAGTGACGTACTGCTTTGAACTCGTTTCGCAATGATCCCTCTTAGATGCTAACTCAGGTTACCGAAGTAATAACGTTGAACACTATACGTCTTAATGCCCAGCATACCTAAGTTAATAAAGCAGAGTAAATGCTCGAAAAGTGCATTTTTTTCTCTTTGGCATTTATCGTCCACAGCGAGATTTTTTTGTTGTTTCGTTCGCACCGAACCTGGTGTAAGTGCATGCTCGGTGACTGCGTACACTTGTATCTTAGAGCATAGGGTTGTCGTTCTGTCCGATTCACATTCCCGTTCATTGCCGAAGCACTACTGCTGCTGCTAATTTAGTTGTTTATTTCTTTGTCTTCCTCTACTGAAGTGTTATCCAACATTGCGTGTCACATCTGCGCCATTCTGGGAGCTCATGTGGGTTTTCCACTCCACAAAACTCCGATCCAGATTCCGATAGTCTCAACTAGGTGCATTGTTTTTCTTAGGTGCAGTGATTTTTCCATTGTAGCACCCCCTCATTTTATTCGGTCCTCAAGGAAAGTTATACGTCACAGAAGTTAATCACCGTACATTCAGCCGTCTGTGCGGGGACAGAAATTAGTACTGTATAATGTGTAGTGTTTATGCTAAAAGAACCATCGCGGATAACTCGATGGCTAAATAGTTCGACTCCGTTCTCGAGCTCCAGTTTGATAGAGGATACGGCGAATATGCAATGCTGAGAATGCCTAGGAAAGAAGAAACATGTGCATAGTATAGTTTCTAGATAGTCCGCGATTGTCTAGGCATTAGACTTCACGTGGAGTCATTTCGTATTATAGAAACATTACTCCAGTAGATGTAGGTTTTCACAGGTGTGCACAGATCAAGGATGTCGACTGACCATCAGTTTTGAGCCATTCTGACCGTGTAAGTCTGTTGCGTTGGACAAAGTGATTCCCTTCTTGATGAAGTATCCTTTTTAGTCTCAGTTGTTTAATTCCATTATTGCTGCTTTGAGATCGGTAAGAAGTCAGATCAATGCATAGCCGATCAGATAAACCGAGGTCCACTTTAATTTTTGATGGTTATTCAGCTTGCTGTTTATCTTGACAACGCATTGATTGATCTTTCTTCTTTGCTGTGATATGTGTCTTATTTTCTGATTTCCTCGTCTTTTTCTATGTTGCACTTCGAATGAGGACCATTTGCATTTCACAGTTACATCTAAATTGATGAATTATGTAAGTCAGCTGATCTGCCCGGATATGTAAATATCTCCGTGCAATCGAATTTGGTTCCACTGTGATCATATGACCCGGACTCACCTACCGCTGGCCATCTAAATTTGGTTATGATTAGCTAGCGAGTGAGGTACTGGGAAAGGCGACCGAACGATAGTGAGATTGTTATTAGTCATAACGCTTCATTGGGGTTGCCTCCTGGTCTTATCTGGCAACACTTTTCCCGAATGTGATTCTCAAACTACCATACATAAATAATTATCATGCAGAAATTATTATTGTTATTATTATTATTCGTGAATGCAGTGGAAGAAGAAACATGTCCTCATAGCTTCTACGGCCCACTACGAACGAACTGGCGATCCGGACCTTAAAACACGGAGTAGCGTGGGATAATTTGAGGTTTATTCTCATAACTACTTTTCATCTGACTTGGTATAATGATTCAACAATTGGAAATTTGCAATACTTAGTTTCTCATTCGAAGTCACCGAGTTAAGGCAGCTGATTTTCTACGGTTGCACACTTTATCTGTTTTTAATCACACTCGTGAGGCGACATTAGAATTTCTCCAATCTACGGTTGTGAATTTTTTTTATCCCCGATATCACTACTCTCGACGGTGGTTTGCTGTCACAATAATCGTTGCCAAGCTTAAACGATTTTTTTGCAGACCTGAGGCCTCTCTCGGTCAACTTTTTTGTGTGGGTTAACATTCGGGTTGCAGCCTGGATTCAGGTACGCCTCTTCGCCAATTGCGCGTTCCAATCGCAGACACGTCATTAGTTGCGGTATGTGTCTGTAGATCGATAGCTAGATACATACACAAGCTCAAACCGAGGCACTGATATCGGACGAGTTAAAGGTGTCACAAGTGCCGCAGGACGAGAAAGTGTTTCTGGAGAATAAACAATGCAAAGAATGTAGGAGTTATAGTTACTTATGAAATTTCATTCAAAAACTCAAAAAAGTTGCATCTGGGTTTGCGATGGGTCCATTTACTGAAACTTTTCCATCTTGCTTCTGGGTGGATCAAAAAGTCAGTTTCCAATCAAAAACTGTGGAAAAAGGTAGATAACGCGGGACATGAGTCAGTGTGATAGGATTCAATGATTCGCTTTAACTCTTTAACTTTCAGTTTACCGGTAGAAATCATTTGGTCATCATCGTGCCTTTTCAAATTGAAGGTTGCTGGTTCAAATTCTCCTACTGTCGATCGGTTTCTCCGCATAGAATCTTTGATTTGGCTTTCCTTTCTCATGTCAACAATAAAGAAAGTAAAAAGATAAAGGAAGTAAGACGTCTAACCTAGAGGATCACTGTACTGGTAAATAGCAATCCGCTCTTCTCAGGCCTATCGCTACATTTCGTCTGTTGGGATTTGTGCGGCTCTCTCGCTCCAAATTTCAAGGTCATGGTTGCCGGAATTCCCACCCTGTAATTCACTCCTGCTGCGGCACCGTGGAACATGCAGTGACAGGGCTTCAATTAGTGCGGCTCGTTTCACTAATGCAATCAATCCCAGAGGCTATGGAATGTACTCCGTCCACCGCGTACAATCCGTAAAAAGGAATAGAATCAGTTCGCTGCCGCACATTCTGTTGTATTTTCTTTACACTGTTTCTTTTTCATCAATGATTTCGTATGCAAATAGGTGAGTTTTGACACGCGAGACAAAAAGTCAGTCAGTTTCATTTTGAAAAAAATTATTTTTATTGCGAACCCTATCACGAAACAAAGTGAACCATCGTGATCTCAGATACCATTAATTCACCACCGATCTGCAACTCTCGATTTCACCGTACGCAGTCATCCCAACAGTTCAATGGTTTTTCTTTGAAGGTCATGAGAGTGGATGGATGTGCTTCTTCCAAAATTTGCTCACTGATCCGGTAAATAACGCATCATTGGCAAATGATTCCGTCCATCGTTTTTTTTCTTTCATCATCTACACCCCCCTTTTTCATTGGTTTGATTCATCCATTCTCCTCCTAATTTGGCAACTGTGTTTTCCCCGTTGCTTGCAGCTTACTCGGCGTATATTCAAAGGAATTCCACAGCAATTTCGTATGATCGTATGGCCTCTGCTTCTTTGTGTGCCTGAGGTGAAAAATAAGAACAAAAATTTGTTCACGGTACGTTTCCGTGATGAAATGATGAGACATTGTCTCTTCGCTATATTCATGTCTTCAGTCTATTATTTTGTAGTCGATCTTTTCACTACTCGTTCTGGTTTTTATCTTTTGGGCAAATGGTACTTTGAAATAGCACTCAAAACTTTACTATTTCAAGACCGAATTGAAATAGGGCAACGTTGGAATGAGAAACTGAATTTCATTTGTGAACAAAAGGCTGCGGTAAATCTCGCTCGCCTCTAGTGCGTCTCTTTGATCAACCGATCGTACCAGTCACCAGCTCCTGGTTGGTCATATGTCTTCTCACACATCTCGTAAAAAAATAGGATGAACCTCGTCCATCTACTGGGATGCATGATGCCCTACTGAGCTCTATCTTAGTTATTTTCATAGAGTGCGAAAAGACAAAGGACCTATCATGGGCTAGTGACTGACATGATCAATTGGCCAATGAGGTGCAGCGCAGCCATCTGTTCTCAAACAAAACTGACAGTTTTTAATTTTCACCTTATGGTTTCTCATCTCAACGTTTAATTTTTTCTCAGTGCAATCTTTAAGTAGTTTAGAGCAATGTGGTGTGAGGGGCATGGTTGCAAAGACTGAACTGGCTCGTGTTCTTTTGTGTATGATTGATTGTGAGTTGACGTGTCAGCAATTTTATCCGTTGGGCGCAGCGATATAGGTCGCTTTTATATGACACCCTTTGGGTCTCACAGTCACGCGCGTCGGCTTTCTCCGACGGGCGCGATAGAATGTGACATTTCGATTACCTACGTACCCAATACAAGCTCAGTAACAGGGGCACCAAACTACGGGACGATTCAAATTTTCGGCAACGTAGCCCATTAGCCTGGTTTTCCGTGAGTCAAAATTTATGTTGTCATAGTTTCTTGCACCAGCTGAAGTCTGTCAATTGTCGGACGGGCCGATTGTGTAAGTTTCCCGGCCTTGATCAACAAAAACAGCCAGAATCAACGGCCCGACCCCTTCTGCACATGCTGAATAGACAAATCGGTGTGCTTTGTACGTATGTGACACGAGTTGATTCCGTAAAACTCGATGATACGGCCAAGCTAAGCGCGAGAGTCAATTTTGCTCACTGGTCGGTCCGTACGGCATTTCTAGCCAGGACTCGGATGGCTTACAGTGATCGATTTTGTTGACTAAGAGCGTTCGACCTAAATACTTGCCTTGCGCGTTATTAATTTTCTGAATTCGTTTGTTGCAGGGCATATACAGTGTAATTGATGACGAAGGGTATTTTGTCCATCTTATCGGCTCATTTTCTATTCAACGATCCACTAAACCCGGTTAGTCTGGCAGACCCAATTTTCGTTTTGCTCATGCCTTCGATAAAAAGCTAATCTCACGGGGAAAAACGATCGTAGGCACCTCTACAATTTCATTTCTATGTATGATCAGTCGCCTTCCTATCTCAGTGATACACGAATTTATGCAGTTTTCTCCGCCATCTATCAGCCTTCGGTCATCGTTTTGTAGCCTCGAGCTGCTCTTTACAACCGTCATCTGGGTTGGAATGAACACATTTCTTCGCTGAAATTCCAACCATCGTGAAAATTCACATCAACTTGATAATGGACCACAGTTTACACATGATGTGCCTGCTTGCGATAAATGTTTTTTCTTTCGAAAATCGGTTTATTCTGTTTCACACCGGGGCTGCTGATGCAGCTTGAGGCAGTTAGACGACGGTCTGAGGCCACCAGGCGGTGGCTAGACGCTGCAAAACGACACGAAAACCTTTATTGATCTCGTCTCATAGTGATAGGGTGAAAGCATTCACTCAGATAAGCTAAAAGACGCTTGCATTTATTATTTTTCCAATCCACGGTTCTCGGATGAGTAGAGTTGGAGAAGCATATCCGATACACCCGCTGTTTTTAACCAAACTCATTATAACCCGATGTACTGGGTTCCGGCTGTGAATTGACGAATCGCCTCTCCATGGGACACTCTGATACTTTTTCCTCTAAACAAATCGAATTCGGAAGTATATCAGAGAACGACAATCTCGATCGATAAACTGCTAGCAAAGTGAACGAGTTGAGTTTTGAAAAAAAACTATGATACTGGGCAAACCGTGACTTCTTCCAGTGCAATTCACGTGCACTCTTAGACCAGCGATAGCTCATTCGCCTACACAACAATTAATCTGGACTGCATATTATTACTTTAATGTGGGGGATATGCTGAAAATTTTGTGGGTACATTAGTTTGAAGAAAAAAAGTTCTACGGTTGCGATTGATTAGGTTTCATTTGTAATCTCAGAATGGCGTGGGGTTGTTCCTTTCTTACTAGCTCCCTCCTTGCTGATTGAATTTGCATTCCTTTGATATCATGTTCGAATTTTCAATACTTTTTATAGATTCCGATTTTTCCCGTCAAACTGGGACTCTATTTATCTGTCTCTTTTCGACGTATCACATTTCATTCTGTCGAATTTGGGGTTCACACCCACCCACACTCCCTCCGTGTAGAAAATGCTCAATCGTGCTCTGGCCACCTCGAATGATCTGGGACAGATCGACCTGGACATCAACAGGACATTCCGAAACACCACTTACTTTCGCCCTCGTTACGGATCACGACAACAGGCACTATTTCGTATCCTAGCCGCCTACTCGGTGTTCAATACCGAAGTAGGGTATTGTCAGGTGAGATTTTCTATGTGGTACCCATTTCGCTTGTGTTTGGCCCAGGGATCAATGCGTCCTGGTGTCCCGTGTGTGCGGAATGGGCATTTCGGTTTCTGCTGCCGCTTATTTGCATACTTCCTTATTTAATTGTGTCTCTGTTCTTTTTTTTACACCAATTCCAATCATTCAAGCATTTCGATTTGTGTCTCGACGCCTGACTGTCTGAATCACATTAATGCGTGTGGTACTCCGATGTTTAGTCGTTAATCCTTTCGCAACGATTGCCTTTTCACTTAACTGACCAATAGGCTGACTGATCATGCAATTCGTTGACTGCTCAAGAGACCTTGGTCGGTGCAGTAAAATAGCACAGTGGGAATCCAACGTTGATCAGAACAACTTCTTTCGCGCTCCTGTTCGGCATTCCTCTTGCACTTAACGCCCAAAGAACTGCGGAATTTCCATAGTCGTTTCATCATTACAGGTTGATGTGTCAGTCGAAGAATATTGATTGATGTTCATGCTAGGTTAAATCACACTGTATTCAACCAGGACCACTGGTATGTTTTCAATTGTCATAACTAATACTATCAGTCATCGACCGTAAGCACAAACTGGACAATCACTGTTGACCAACATTGATCCATAGTTGCGTAACACTCGAGTTTCGAACCACAACGCTGGTTGACGAGCCCGCATGAACCAGTCGAAACCTCCTTACTAACTTGGAAAGCAACACGACTTCGTGTGCGCTGTAAGACAGTCGGGAGCACAGGCCGCAGCCGATTACATGGTTTCATTGAAATCTGGGAATGTACCCGTCGTAAATGGAACAATTATTTATGAAACGCATGGTTAAAGTTATCATTGACAAAGGAGATGAGAGATATCCAACGTTAATAATAGACAAATACCAATAACTAATAAATAAAGGTTTTTAGTGGAACACAAAATGCCAATTGGGATCCCAGTTTCTACTTTGCACAGTCAGGATATTCATCCCCTAAAGACCCGGAAACCACTTGCTTTCTAGCCTGCCTTTACAGGTAGGTAGTTCGTCCGGGTTCTCATCTCAGTTTGGGAATCGCAAATCAGAAAGCTGTGTGTTGAATGCGAGTCTCATTGAACAGCAGCATAGAACCGTAAGTGACTGACATATTGCGGTCTACACAGTGAATCGCGTTAAGCAAATAAGCTCAGCATACACAAAACCGAAATACTTCCTCTCTAAATCGCCCGATTCAAGTAGTTTGCGCGTTTCATGTCGTAAGATCCGGGGAACCTGCTCGCACCTTTACATGCTGATGAATGAATATATCAACATAAACAAATGTCGAAATAAATCATAACCCTTCGGTCGTAATTTAAAAGTTTTCTTATCATTTAAGCTATTTTCCCTGGCTGCATCTTCATAATGCAACATCATAGCATTTGTAGTGAGATTTCACTTTATTAGTTGAACCTCACGTGACCGATGAGTTTCTCAAACGATTCAGCCGTTATCTTTCAATCCAACGTTTCCGTCGATCGATACTTTTCACAGGACCGCCATATTTAGATGGCGTGAGGGATTATCCATGGTAAACAGCTTGTGATTTCAAATCAAGCCGACAATGGTACGGGTCTTTAGTAACAGTAAGAAATCACTTGCTGATACTTGCCACTGTCAAGTGAAGTTTTCTGTTCCAATCAATAAGGGATTTTTAAAGGTTAAATGAGAATGGGATTACTTCAGTGACTGCCTCAATAGTTCCTGGGTTTGAACTCCGTTGAGAATGAATGGTACTTTTTGAAAACTATGCAAACGGGATCTTAACCAGTTCCTCTGAGTTTGAAAAGTGCCCAGACAACAACTGATTGTGACAAAATAATGGTAACATTCGACTATCAACTCATGGAGAACATGCTTAGAAGAATCGGGATCGTTGATACCATCCCCGGCAGACATAAATAATTAGCCTCGTAGCCCATTATCAATCATGTTTCGTTCCAATACGATTCTCATAAGCGTCACAAGGATGGCTGTGCTCGCCATAACGCAATATTCAAGTGCTTTAGGAAGTGTGACATTTTGTCCTCATTTATGCTACGACATAACGGCTTTTCAGTAGGAATAACCATCGAGCTGACAAACCTTCATTGAAATCTAGGCAAACCATTACGGCTCTGTATCGTGACTCTGTCCCAGGAAACTGTTTCTCATTTGTCTAGCTCTTTACACAAGTATGATCACCCACGGGTTTATAATCAGGCGAGTCTAGTTATCCACTCTTTCCCTTAACTCATCGTTATCTGAAAATTAAAGATACTCTTTATCGAGCTGAATAGGCCAGCAGATATCCAGTATTAAATGATGCGATCAGCCAAAGCAGCAAGAGTGTAAAACCTGCCGATTCAGTGTTAAAACAGTTTGTATGATCTATTGGGTAATGCGAGAATTGACTTTTTTTCGAGTCCTGCTGTTCATGATGATCATCAAGCAGTTGCCATCAAAACGATTTATTCCACTAGTTTCGCTATCTTGTTCCCGTGTTCTCCTCTCTCTCCTATCGTAATTGTCTTCATAATCGTGGTTAAGAATAATATTAATTGAACACTAATGCATACATACACACACACACACAGACACTTGTCGTTTCCATTCTCGATACTAATCCGATGGGGTCGGAATTTCCAATGTATGCAGTTAAAAGTAAACCGGGAAACGGAACCAAAGAGTTGCTTGGTAGGCATTTAGCACTTGCCCCATCATATCCCGTGGACTTTTTATGAACGTGGCTTTCCATTTTCGGTGCTCCTGCCTGTTCAATCATTGTGGGATTTTCGACGTAATCATAAAGTGGAACTTTCGTCTGAGCTTTTGCTTGATCAGAGCTACAATAGGTTTTGTGCTCCACGTCCTTGAACTCACTCGACTATCTCATGATCACTATCAGGCGAGGAGGATAAACAAAGCGGGTCCTAGCTGTGATCGGAAAAGCCCATTTTCGGGTCCATGTTTTGATTTTTGGTAGGGAATCTAGTATCAAAAACTTCAGTTCAGTTCAATTCTTGCTGTTAGTATAACCTCGCACCAGTGGGCTGCGGCTTGAGTTACTATCTCGTAATACTGTTTGCTTGAGTGTAAAGTGAATGAAAGGATAGCGAGTGAACAAACAGAGTATTGCTAGTCAGAAGAAAGAGTATGAATACGAGTACTGTGCTGAATGTGAAGTCCAGTGTCTCCGACCATCGGGTAGGAACATCTCGCAGATCCCAGAAGTTTAAACTGGGTAATGCCACCGGTTAGGGCTTCCGTATTTCTTGTCATGTCAGAGTAGAGTATACAAGAGGACAAGTATTTTTGATGATAATTAACTGCTTATAATACCATTGAATAATTTGTTCTGGGTAACATTGCCTGAATTGGAATTTCTACTACAGGTAGGATGCACGGGCAGGAGGACCACATACTCCCGGAAGCACACAATCGGTCCTACATTCATTGCCCGAAGAACCGAATGAGATTATAGTGAGAAATACAGCCATTGAGTAGTAGGATTATTCGAGCACGAAACTATTTTGTAGTTTTACCTGTTGAGAGTAAATAACCACATAGCGGTCCTGTGCTTCCAGGGGGATTTTCTTTCCATTTACGCATGCATACTATACTTATGTGATATATGCAAAACTGATTGCTTCGTATCCATTTCTGATAGGTGATCTTAACTGACCGATCAGTCGTCGTTATGGTTACCAAATCAGTTCACTATCCATGATGCGCACTCTTGTTTTCACTCAAATGCAGTTTAAGTCAGGAAAATGAGGATAACTTCAGACTGGGATAACATTAACCAGATTAGTTGATTGAAATATTCCATTCATGTTTACGGCATCATTTATATGCACGTTTCTGTTCTCACTGACTGCAATCGGTTCTTATGAATTAGAGAAGGGTAACTATAGTCACCAAAACGTCTTACCGACCGCGAGATCATGCTTCCTCTTGTACGGCCATCGTGCAACATGTGACTGACCTTAGCTGATTTGTGCGTCTTCGTGTGATAAAAATTTATCGTCTATGAATTAAGCTAAATCGAATCGAATTATATCACCGTCATCATCTTAGCACCACCCTTTTGTTTGCCGAACTTGATGGGAAGAAATAGAGTTACTTCTGTTCTCACAATTCCTCTCGTTTGGCACTACTCTACCTCCCTCAAGCTGTACTCATTTTCATACACTTTGCATTATCGGAGCTTTCACTCGTGCGTGTATCTGCATGCGCAGAAAGCTCACACAGACATTTCGTGCATTCACAGGGTCTTTGTCGGAGATCTCTCCTATCTGTAATTTCGAGGTCTCTTTGTCTGTACGCAATCATACGCACATATACCAAAGGTGAATTTAGTGAGTTGAGCGAGGGACGTCCCTTCGTATGTCCCCATTGTAAGATACCAAGTTGACTCGAAAATCGCACATTTGTCTATCTGGTGGACCGCCCGTTGACGAAGATCACTGAAGAGGTCGACTGTGAATTTTAAACTCGCCCGTAATGACCTCAGTCACTTACTTTCCAACCTTGTTTGTGTGAATGCATTACTGAGTCTTACCAAGTGGTGAATTGTCCGTTATTCGACCAGCTAGTTTCTAGTTTTTCTGTTAACTATTGTCTGTCTCGTGGGATTTCCGAGTGTGTGTGTGTGTGTGTGTGTGCGTGTATGTGCCTGTGCTTGTATATCTGGTCTTGAAGTTTGACGGTTGGTAGAAAATGTTTGCAAGGCTCTCGATACCCGAAATCAATTCGGGTCTTTCTGGTGATGACAGTCGCTTAGTGTTAGACTTCATCCACAAACAAGTCATAGCAGTACCACGAGGATGAGACGAAATCGATACAACTCTTCTCGCACGGTCATTCAAAGCTATTTTCAATCCGATCTGTCATCATCCTCTCATTCATTTGTTTTCCTTATTTTGTGTATGTTCTCACTTTAGCCCAACTTTCACAACCACTGACTTTGCACTAATGTGTTCTGGATTTTATTTGCTATTCACGTACATTACCTTTCCCTAGGATTGAACTTTTGGGTACAGTAGCTCTAGGTAGTCGATCGTTCAGATCCAGATATGTTCCATTCAACTGATTCCGTGAGACCGGACTTCGTCCAATCTCTGCGCACTGACCTGTACTATGTGTTTTTCACAAACTTCAATACAGATCATGTACCATCGGAATCATGGCGAAGGATAAGAACAATGATTGAGAAAGGGGAAAGTGAAAAACCGACGTACGGAGATCGCCAAACATGGCAGTTCTTTCATTCTCCATCTCCTCTCAATCAGCTATCCAACGGGACCTGCGGTTCTGCGGCGGTCATCCAAACTGAAGTAAAGAATTGATTGAGAGCATCCTGTCACGAGCCTTTGACCATATAGTCTAACCCACAAGGCAGCGGAACGATCTAAAGGTCACGTAGCCCTCCGGGTACTGGTGACCGACTGTTCAGACCATGCGCCCTTTGGATGAAGCTAGACATCCTGAGTGGTCAGTGCACTCCTCTGCCACATATGCTGATGAGCATGATGTCGTATGCTTCATACGCCGTTTACGGTTGGTTTAAAATCAGGGTCAAGCTAACTTCCCTAGACCGGTTACCAAAGGCCTGTCAACCCGTGGGAGAACCTTGACCACAAGGGGGAATTGTGTAAGATCTCTTCAACAGATGCTGTTTTAGATGTACCATAATTTGGGAGCACTTTGAGAGGCATTGAGACCAAGTAGCAGATTCGGAGTCTGAGACCCCTACCCCCGATCATGTTCTGGCTTTTGGACCTTGACGCATTGACCTGCTGGGCATGTTGACATCTTCAGCTTTCAGAAATACCCGAGGTCTCAGAGGCGTGTGACCCATCACACGTTGGGATGAGAATGATGGATGAATCGAAGTAGCCTTTGTACCAATGACGAGATTAGTGCTCGTCGTTAATGGCGCATGTCAAACATAAAATAGTTTTAATGCACTACACTTTCAGTTCTTATAAAAGTTAAAACCACATAGTTTTTTCCTCATAACGGCGTTCGTAGGGAACGGGTCTTCACCCTTATTGGAACCTCATTTGGTTCTACGACACTCCAAATTTCAAGATCATGGTTATCGGTCCACCTCCCTTCGTGTAGTAATTCTTGGCGGCTATGTGGCATGCAATTTTCATTGCATTTTTGCGGCATGCATTGCATAAAGACACGAGTTTCAGACTGCATCACTTATTGTACCAGTTCTCTTCGATGGATGCTCCAATGCACCATCGATAGTGGAGTAAAAAGTATATTCCTGATAACAGTACTATACTTTTTGGTCAAACAAGATTAGTCGCCCATGTTTATGCAATTCAATTTTCTCACGTTTCCGGATAGATTAGATTTTTTTCTCTCCCGCGAATCACTAAGTTGGTGTGTGTTGCATCAGATTCCAAGTAGTGTGCGGTGACGGCCCAATCAAGTAACGCATCTTGCCTGTTGTGTCTAATTAAAATTGTTCTCTGTTTGTATCTTCCTTTTCAATTCTTCAAAAAAAAGTGTATATCATTTTACTCAGCAGTTTATTGTTTTCCAATAATGGGGTTTGTAAACTGAAATTCCACTAAGTAAATTTTTGAAAATCAAATCACCTTTTGTGATAAAGAAACAATTTCGAAGCAGGCGCGATGCGCGAGGAGGACTGTTTCCTTTTCTTAGCGTACCCCCGCCCGCCCGCCCGCCCATCATTGCCGATCAACGACTCCTCAGGTGTGGATGTTTTGTTGTTCCGACACATTTCGGCAATCGAAATGTTGGCCAGGTGAGCGGAATTCGTTTGTTTTAGTCCTAGTATGCTGTCGGTATGATTCTAAGTGTGATTTCAACGTCTCATAAGGAAATGTACCATGGTTGAATGACTCGATGAGTATTAAACTTATCAGTACAGTTTCAGTTTTAATAACCAGTGATCTTGAACTTTGCTTCTAAATTGGTGCAGTTTTCGCAAGGAGAACTCCGCATGGTAAATAAATGAGCGCATAGTCATCTGAAATTGGTCCAGCAATGCCAGTAAGTTACCATGCAGCTGGGTGTTAGGAATAATAATTATGACCCGGTCTCAGCATACTAGACTGCGCAACTAACTAACCGTGATCATCATCATTATTGTTGTTCACCGTTAGACTGCGGGTGAGCCTCACTAGTCGTTGAATTTCTCAGCGAGTTACGCGTTGCAATAGAGAATGAATGTCCAAGGTGGCCAGTTCGACGCCTAAATCTTGAGGGCCTCTTAAAACACCCTCCATTACCTCGTCCTTGACAAACTTGAATGAGAATCGAGAGAAAGAATGTCCTTGCCGGTCACCAGTGATCATTTCGGATGGATTTGATGATTCACCATAACCCTCACTCGACCGTATGTTTTGGAAAACAATGCTGTCACGAGGTTCACGAACTTCTCTGCCATATCTTTTTGGTGGAGAGCACTGAACAGCGCTGATCGGAAGGTGTCTTTCAAGTTGAGAAGAAACACGATTGTCGGACGTTTTTAAATAGCTGGTAAAATGTGAAAATCTAGTCAGTGGAACATCGACCTGAGCAAAGTCCGAATTGCTGTTTCTGGTCGTTATTTTCTCGAACCCATGTCAAAGGGTGCAGCAATATTAAGGAAAAAACCTTAAACACTGTCGGAATTAAACTAATTCCACTATGTTTGCTACAGTCACTGTGTGTGCCCTCCTTGAAGGTGGGTGCAATCAGTGACTCACACCGCGATAACGAACTGCACTCTCCGTTCCAAATATCACGGACCAAGGAGGTAGGTTCCCTTGTCAGGGCCTCCTCATCCAGTTGGGAATGAACGGAAGTTCGCTGGGACCATCAGCTTTTCTCCTCTCCACTAGTCGAATGTTCAACCCTTATTCAACTTCCACTGGGAGGGGGGTCACGAGACACATCCCAAGGATTCACAGTTGCGGTCCTCGGACCAACCGTCGAAGCGCGCGGTCTGCTGAACTGCCCCTTAGAGTGTTCAACTCAACTGTCGTCTTTGTTCTGCCCTGAATGGGCTCTGCACCTCTATCGCATACATTTTCGCTAACCGAAGTTTGCCGCCCGCCGATGTCTTGTATAAGCTTAAACAGTCTTTCACCGTAATTTGAGGCAATTGCTACTTCCATTTCTTCGGCTCTCTTAACTCACCAATGTTTACAATTCTTCTTTAGGTCTATCGTTATTTGACTTTCTAGATGTCGATGTATCTTATCAACTTCCTTACAGTTTGGGAGTTGGCATTTTTGCTCCATTCGGGCCAACCACTCTTGGAGATCCAATATCCTTGATGGACGTTGGATTTAGGACCGTAGGTGAAACCTGTTGCCAAACGCACTGCTCGCTTGGTTTGACTCCACTGTTTATCAGTATTGTTGTTCATCGAAATTCTCATCGCGTCTGATAGTTTTTGGTCGTCATTGGTGCAAAAATCCTAATCATACAAATGTTCTTCGGCTAATCAGGTTTGCGATCTGCGTCGAAGGCCATTGAGGTGGGGCGAAAATCGCATTAAAACTAACGTGCGGTCCGATTCGACGTACGTGGATTAGTGTGATCTGCAGTTTTGGGAAGAACTATACCATCGATAGCTTGCTGCCATAGGATTGATCTGATTCTGATTACCTCTGGAATTAGAGCGCACACCGTATCAGAAACTCTTACTAGACCGGAATAAGCGATTATCCCCACAAAACGATTAGAGTTCTCAACCAAAGCCTTTGGTTCTAACAAAAACTTGTCCGCGAAGCAGCGGAGACTCGCTCAGTGGAAGCTAATCTACTTGGATCAGTTAATCTTATACTCTTCTACCTGAGTTGCCAATTCAAATCAACACCCAATCTAGAGGACCAGGAATCTAATTCGTCAGGCCTCTACTCATTGACCTTCCAGGCATGTTGCAATTTTTGGTTTGCAATGAGCCATCTTGTGTAACTCCTTGGGTCTTGGAGGCACTTAAGCCGTCAAATCACGTTAAGGTGCAATCTCATTGTGATAGAACTAGCCGTAAGACCAACGTGCAATGTGTATAGAGTCGACTAGCTGGTCGTCTTGGCGTGGATGTGTAGTTCAAAGCCATCCATATAAGTCAGTCACTGGGGAGTGGAATAAGTTGCAATAAGTAGCTTTTCGGCCACGCTATATATGGAATAGCAAACTAAGCGAATTTCGCCACCTCCCGAGGATAATTGCTATCTCCAGATCTTGTTGATCTGCTGATTCTTTAAAATATCACAAAAAAATGGATGGAGTGCAATTGTTTTGGGATTCATATGGCAATTCCTTGGGGTCTATTCAGTCGTTCGATCGAGTTTACACACATCTGCACGACAGATTTCTAATTCTCCCAGATCTTGGTGTCAATGTGGTATTTACCTTACTCTCTATGGTTAGGTTCACATTCGACCGCCTCTGTCATCGTTCTCGAAAATTTCGCGAAGGAGGGGTTTTTGGTTGATCGACATACATGAATTTTTGGGATCTGGGTGTCAGCGTCCTCGAAACACTGGCATAATCCAGGGCACTCATCGCATCTAATTGGTTCAACTCGGATCTAGAGCGCTGAGCTTGATTGGTAAGACGAGGGAATAACCACCCACTGGATCTGATTGCGTTTCAACGATCCGGACATTCGATTTTCACCTAATCGACTGTCTGTTTCGTGCCGAAATGTCAAGGCTGCCCTGTTTTTTTTCGGTCTACTTTCTACAGTGACAACCATACGACAATTGTTCTCTGTATAGTTTTATTGCCGAAATTATGCACAGGTAAAAACAAACTACATATAAAAGTCACGGTACAATGATCCTTTCGGGGATAGTAAATGAAAAAGAAATAGACACATTTGACTACTGATGTGGGATCAAATTACCTTTCACAAATATTTCCAAATGGAATATGAGAAAAATGCGGAAACAATGAACTAGCGCTAGTCATTTGCTTCCCCCGTACCCCACTCAAATATGACCCCTCCCTTTTGCTTCACACTCCTCCATATTCTTTTTTTCGGTCTACTGCTATTTAGTTTTACTGTTTTCCAGTCCTATGCTTAAACTTTTTTTGGTTTAGTAAGTGAACTGCAGCACTTTTTGATATCGGACAAAATTGTCCATCATGCGTTATCAACTTTCAGCTCATCGTTAAAAAAACCTTAGGAACACTTATTCTAAAACTATCTCCCGTGTTTGGAGAAGTCATCTATCCTGATTACTCTGCGCCAGCGGCTTGTGACAAATCAGTACGAATCAGCAACTGATAGATGTTATTATCATTTGTTGAAGTTTAATAAATTGACAAAACTTTCAATCACGAGTTTGGTCGATGCGTGCGCTGCACGGTTCTTGTTAAGACTAATTGTTTTTTTTCCATTAAGAATCCTCCAGTCTGCTGACCAAATCACTTTTTCAATAGATTTGTCCTTATCGGTTCAGCCAAGCCATCGTTTGGTATATCTCATAGAGTATCAATTACTGTTTGCCAGTCTGGAGCTGTCTGGATACCAAAACTTTCTGTTCTTCCGTTTTTAACACGTTAGAGTTACGTGTTGCTGTGAAAGACAGCATGTCCGGGTTGCTTAGCAGCCCACATAGCTCACAACAGATACCTTATCGTGAGTCGCCTTAGAGGGTCATCATTCGCTTGCCACATTTCATTGTCGGTCAGAGCGCAGAGCACAGCACGTTCAAGAATGGTGTTCTTTCTCGCAGCTCAGGTTCAACAGGATGGTATCGGTTTGTTCGCTGAGCTGGGCGGTCTGATTGCAAACGTTTCATCACCAGCCGAGTTTACATCGTTAGTGCCACGATATCATGGCACTGGCGATGTCCAGTTTATATGCCCTTTGATCATTTCACGCCAAGGGCACAATACCTCTCAGGGGTTCCACAAGCGCCGGTGATCTCCAAACATGAGGGCGCACACGGACAGTGTCATCTACACGTGGTACTGGCAATCTTAACTGTGAAATCTCCTAGCTGTCGGAAGATGCTTACTTTTCACGAACAAAATCACTTCCTCATTCCGTCGTCCTACAACCTTTCGGCGAAAGGGCTGCAAATTTCAAATATTTATGGACCATTAACATACACAGGCGACTATAATTTTTCAACTTCAAATGAATCGGTCGTGATTTCCAGCGATGTTTCCGTAAATCCCTTGAACCGCTTGTGACTTCAAGTAAGAGCACCAATATCGACATAATCTTGAACCAAATTACACGTCCAAGCTAGTCACATGCTTTCGTTTGGATTTTATCGACGGTGTTGACCTAACTCAGATTGACTATCGTTTCAGAAAAGCTACGGCCACGTCATACGAGGTAAGGATCGGTTCGGTTGAAGTTGAAATGTCTACATATCCTATTGGTTTCTATCGGACAAGTCGTTGAGATAAGAGCGATGTACGTGTTTAATCAGAAAGCGACAGAACAAAGTACAAATACAATCACCCACTCATGCTTTCCAATCCCAAGCATTTGCAAATCGTAAAATTCTTTTGGGCCATACTTGTAGATAGCTATATTCTGGAAAGTGACAAGAGAAATTGCGTCTTTCTTGGTATGCTAGCCAGACTACTTTTTGTGTATGTATGTTTGTGCGTGACTAGATGAATGAATTGAGGCGAGCGAAATAATATAGGCTCTAAATTCCTGTCTCGGGTTGAGATGCACATGTCTATGCGTGCACGCGCGGGTCGATATTCCGCACTAGTAGTTTACCTTTTTATACGCCGCGTGAATTAACTTCGTTTCTGTTTGATCATTGATATGCTAGAAACAGAAGAGAAAAAATTCCAAGCGAATGCCACACTTTCTTCCTCTGTTTGATGCGTGCTTTCAGCTGTCCATAGACATTTATGCTGCTGACATTTGGTGTCCTCTAGGAATGTGATATTCTTGCTTGCATATGATGCTTAGGGAGCTTTGGTCTGTTTTGCACACGAACACAGTGACTGCTCTTTCTTTTCTCTGTGTTTATATCTGTGTTTCATAGTGGGTCTTCGGACTATTTGGCTATGCACCACTTCACATTGTGACAATGGTATCTTTGGTTCATGTAGCCAGGCCGGATTCTGTCGATCAGTCTCCGCTTTGTCGTTTATTTGCGTTTGTGGATGCGTATGTGCGCACGCACGATAATCGCACCCTGAAGATGGTTGTCCAGTCGCTGTGCTCACAACCATATTTCTTCCTGTCTAGCAACCATCCCGTCAACCAATCAAGTGGCTGTTTTTTTCACATCGAATTAGTCTTGCTCTTGTCACTCGGGTCTGCAGAACGTTTTGAGCACTTTTTACCTAATTGTACTCATGGTATTAGATTGTACTTGAATCTTGTATGACTGAATGTGCCTGTGTGACAGCCGTGAAAGATTTTTTCCACGTTTTCCCTTCTCCCTTTCTTCTGTGATGGGGATAGAGGGGCCGAACAGAGAGCGCAACTCGGCAGACGAAGCAAGGCGGCAAATAGACAACCAAGCGGATAACCGGGCAGATAGACAAGCACCAGATAAAACTGTGACCAGTGCCTTAGCATCGGCAGTTTTCGCCGAAAGCGAAGATTAACATGTGCACGCGTCCACTGGTTGTTGTGTTCTCAGCCGATCAATGACTGGCTGGCTCATTTACAGTTGGATGTCAATTTGCTTGAGTTCCTGTTGCTATGCGGACCGGGTTATTCTCCCTTCAGTGCATTAGTAATGGGCTAGTGAATTTTGTGAAAGATTTTTAGAAGGAATATAGTCACGCTCTTCATTCTATGTTTGTAATTTCCGGAACTATATTAAGACATCAATGTTATTCGTTGCCGCCTATCTGAAACTCATAAGTAATCCTCGATGTAAATCTGGCCGTGAGGTATAATATGGCAGATCATTGGTGGAGTGGGTGGAACTGTAATGCCTGATTCATTTCACACAAAAGATTTTTCTATACAACTGACCATCTTACTTGTCTATCAAGGACGAGTTGTATGCGATCGCCTCAAAGAGATCTTCTCAATCAACTGCGAAGGATAATTTAAAGATATTGCATAGCATCACGGCCGGTGACGTTGTTGTATTCCACATGCACACACACACACACACACACACGCACAGTCTACTTGGCAATTAATAAGTCTGTGTTTTACGCTAGTAAGAAGTCAACGTAAAGGAGACACGTTTATTGATAGTTCAGTTGGCAGTTCGTATACTGTCATTCAAATAGCCTGTTTTCCAAACCGCTCCCAAGCTACACTAATCTCCACTGTAATTGCACAATCTGCTTCCGTTATAGCTGTGCACGAGAAGTCACTGAGTTTTTGTACTTAGGCATCGTTTTCGTGATTCTGGTTCGATCATTCTGATACACTTGCTGAACTATGTCTTTCCGTTTGGGCCGTTTTGACATTTACACGGGACTGTTTCTGCGCTGATCAAACTTGCCGCGGATCGTCGGTTTCTAAGTGTTAAGGATAGTTTGGATCCCAGTCACGAAAATGTGAGGTATCTACTTAATCTAATTTTGGTGTACATTTTCTCAGTCCACCCAATACCACACGATCTGACGGCCTTCTCGTGGTTTCTTCCGCTTGAAAAAAACGGAATATAGGAGCAGTTTTTGAGTTAACATTCGCGAGGTCCCCAGCAAGATGGCTAGACATTAAGTGATATTAACAAACACCATTTTTGGTCCCATTCTTGGGTTCAAGATAGATTCGCCTTTCACCTGGTTCTTCTGACCTCTCATCAGTTGTTCTTTCGCTATTTTTCATTTGATTCTCTTTTAAGTTCACGGTGGTGTGATGTTGCAGCCATGATCAAAGCATATTAATGTAAAGTTAATAGTTGTCAAAACTAAACTTAAATGAAATAAACTGAACCTTGAACACTTTTAGTTCTCTGTTTTGTGCTTGCGCATGCGAATTGGTCACGGAACACCACTTTTCAGACAAAGTTTTTTTGTAGGAAGAATTTGGGGGCACCGGCTAAGTCATCTGCAAACTGGCCACTGCAGCCCTGTGTTCCGATTATTTTCTCGGGAAAAAAACTACAATGGTTTCAGCCGTTATGCGCTGGTAACACTTGATGGTCTGTAAATTCTTTCAGTCAATCCATTGGACGGATGTAATTGATCAATGATCGCTGAAGATCCGGCTAAGAGCTGTCGAGTTACTTTGAAACTGATTGTCTACCTGACTGCTCTGCTTATTCTCATCTATATCTCCTCCTGTTTGCTTTATGCGATTGACGTGAATGAATCAACGGCCTCGCTGAAATCGGATTGATCATTGCAAAACTATGCCATAACTGTTGATAATCTCAATGTGCCAGTCGTTGCCGCTTGACACTCAACATCTGGTATGCTTCGCGAAGGTCATGGTTGCATAGAACTTTTTTCGTTGTACCAGAGTCTAACCGACTAACTGGATCGCAAAGCATACATGTGTACGTAACACCGGAAACGTATGTCGATGGATAGGGTAGGTGGAACAAAGGAACGAAAAGCCAGACTGTGTTGCGGAGCACGCCATCGGGTGGGCGGATATCGTAAGTCACCAACTTCTCTGTTAACCATGGCTACGACAGGCTTCGGTCACCTGAAGAATCAATCGCGGACGACCAGCGGCAGTGCTCGAGGATACAAAAGATTTCCCGCCCGAAGTGCTGTATGAATGGGTGCACGGCGCTACGATTCGTGCGTCCCTCACTATCAATTAAGACTATTCTGTCCTTGTTTTATCTTCTTAGAAGAGGCAGGTAAACTATTCAGCTGATTGCCAGGTCGTCTGGAAAAACGTACTGCCTTCTGGGTCGCGCTTGGATGTGCGAATGTTAAAAACGTTTCTCCAAAATAAGGGTCTACTATGAACCAAGAGAACATGTTGTTCAACTGCCCCATAAGGTTTTCATCGATTTTATATTGACTGGTTCATATTCTCCCTGTGCGGGGCTCTGAGCATGCCTGCATCGGGAATGCTTGTTCGGCAATTGGTTCACCAGTTTGCCCTACCTAAATACTAGGTTTTGCCAACAACTCCATACAATTTTTAAGTGTGGGTCGTTTGGGTGTTTTTTTTTTGCAACAAACGGACCAAGTCTGAGTGAATTCTCACGCCGGACGATGCAGAACTAATAAAACTTATCATCCTTCCGCACTCACTTACTTCCTCTGGTTCGGACCGATTGCCTCTGACGCGATCGATGATAGTAGATTGCTTATGGTTGTGATGTATTTACCGCATTTATCGGTGAGGGGAAAATTGAGTCGGTCCACACAGGATTTTTCGCGAGCACATCTAGAGTCATAGGAATGCTTTCAGACGTTCCAGAGTCCAGCAACAGTATCCCCACATCGAGCAAAACGATTAATATGAAGATAAGTTGTCTCTAATGCTTATTTATTCACAATTCCATGACGTCCTGGAGGATCGAATTAGGTTGTATTAGATCAGACTTAGCAGCGATAGCGGATTAAGGTATCCCACTCAATTCTACCGTATCGTGATGACTATCTTCTCCGTTTTGACATACTGAACCAAATAACAGAAATCACTGATCTGTAATTTTGGCTACCTAAACTGAAAATAAAAAACCGAGTAATAAATACTGCTATTACGACTATTATCATTATTATTACCACTACTACTACTACTACTGTTGGTACAGCTGTAATAAACGCGTTGAATAAGAATTTTCGAAATCGATTTATAACAAAGGGGCGAATATGCTCGTTTCTAATGACTCGTAATCACGCTATTACATCACATTAGACATGACTAATATCAACTGCGGTCAGGTACGAGATTGGTGAAGTGGACTGGATACATTAGCGGGGAAAAGGACGCACTCTCCGGGATCTAATTTCAGACCAGTTTGTACAAGCACTGTATCTCCTTATTTACTCAAAAGAATGCAATTAAACTAGTTGCGTCCATTCATTTTAGATCTGAATCAACTGTTCATCAATTTTTTTCTTGACTGATATTTTTCATTCCACTACCGTCTTTCCGAATCCCAGTTAGTATTAGTGGTAATTAATGTAATGTAATGGCATAATCGTAAACCACTCGAAGCGAACTTGTCCGCCATTTGATGCCATTCTCAATGGGTTCTGGGGGACATTTTGTACAAATCGGCCTGTATAAGCGGTACTAAAGCGCCCACACATGTCGAACAGGGTTACCGATATTTGCTTGCAAAAGATTCGTAAAATTGTGTTACCAGAACATTTCTCTCCTAGCCACTGTGTCCATATTAGTGTTCACCTAACCGAGGGCATTAATACATCCTTCGTTCTCGGCAAACAATTCATACTTCTTGTAATGGGATTGGGTATTGAATTTCTGAATCCTGCAGTGAACTAAAATTAAATTGCTCTAATTACACCGATCGATAGGCCCAATCAAAAAGTCATGCAAGACAATCATTCATCGATGATGGTTCGGGTTATTTGGTAGACTATCCGATCCATCTTTGCAAAACGATGCGCGCCAAATCGCTTTTCATTAGACAATGCAATCCAGTGTCGCGTGTTGATTTCATCATTCTCGCTAGAGCCAGCGACAACAGAAAATACCAATTGTTGATAGACGATTAACGATCTGGTCTGAGAATTTTCGATTTAACAATTATTTTGACATCCATTTTTTCACCTTGTCAGTGTTTGAGGTGAATTCCCGTTTGTACGGTTCAGAACGTGATTTCTCTGCATACCACTCCATAAATCGGAGTCACGTCATCATTTCGACCACCACTGCGGTAAACGATATGTTTTGGTCGACTTCTGTAACCTTACGACATACAAACCTTGATGTGCTTTGTCGTTAAGATACCGAGATTTTATGTATCAATCGAATTCCAACGCAAGATCGCTATGACCCCGTGACAAACAGATCTAGGTGTCGTCTCACGCGCTGACATCCTACACTGAAGCAGAACATAAACGATCAGATTTCGTTCAAGTGAATGTCGGAATGCCACTCTCGACGCGATAATCCGTACCAGTGATGGACACGTCACATCGCGCTTGATTTCGCTCGTATCGAAGCTGCCTGCTTTTATTACTGATGTGAAATTGCAAAAAAAGATACTGATCTCGAAATCAAGTCATTTATGTGCATCATAATTACCCCAGATGTTTTTGCACACCATACTGCATGCCACTCCCGGAATCAGACAGATTAATGCGGTCGACTAAGCGATTCATATCAAGAACAAGGGGTGACCGGCCGCATTGTGAACTTTTTCATAGGATGTGAGTTTTTTGATCTCACATTGATTTGCGATGCAAAGAGGTAGCAACACAATAGTCGGCTGTAGGGCAGAGTTTGGAAGAACAGGCGCTTATCAGTCAGCCTAATAATCCTATTTTCAAACGCACCGATGGGTAGAAGGAGAGCGAGAGAGTGAGAAAAGAAACATCACAGTTTGGATGTCTATGGGTTAAAAGAACATTAGAAATAGAAATTCAATGCCATTGGGCAAGTTGACTGCCGTCTGTGTAGAAGGTCGGTGGATAAAGACGGCGGGATTGGAAGACATTAGGAAGAACTCTGATGCAATATGACCAAGGTTGTACCGGAAGAAATGGGACAACTACCCATCGGTGAGCTGTGGTCTGGATTGCATACAATTGATTAGGGCCATTGTCATGACGTTTGGATGTGTACTCGCACGGTTCGAATCCCCCCCCCCATATCGATCATTCCTACATTTGGAAATCTACAATCGGCTGCGTCCTTTTTCCTGGAAATGGTTCGTACATTGTTGTCTCATTGATAGGGCGAAGTAGAATGTGTGAATAATACAATCATAAAAAGAATATTCAGAAGACCAGGCCTCACTAAACAATTGATTGTAGCATTCCAGTGTCACGGTCCTTTTTTGTTTTGTACAAATGGAACTGAACTCAGGTAAAAAAATTCCCTAATGAGCACCAGAAAGTCGACCAGTACGGTTGGTCGGAACTGATGGTTTCCGAAACTTTTGGAGCAACATCTCGGGAAAAATTAGTTGTTTTTTCTGGTGTTGAAGTCGGAGAGTTCACCCGCTGTGAGAAAGACGGATGCGGGCAGCGTATTTCTGTGTTTCCGTTCTAAATGTCATATGTCATAATAGATGTTAAGTACAGTTTAGTTTTTGTAACTATTAACTGTTGCACCCAAGTGTTCCAGCTTTGATTGCTATCTCATAGCACGAAATAATGGCGAAAGAAAACGTCTAAGATCATTTACCATACGGACTACCTAGAACAGAAAACGTCCGTACAAGAGCGCCACTGCACTGCGGTGTTAAGCCATATTATCTAACATATCCAAGCCGCACTTGGGGGACCTCGTGGATCCCCGACTCGTTAATCTTAACCAAGCCACTCAGGACGACACACGGGTTAAGATTTTTACGTCCTTTTGCCACGTCATGGATCGACTAACTCGATTAATCTTCCTACAGTAGTTATCCTGTTCGGGGAACACTGCACACAGTGGAAATCGATCTGAGGGCAGGTGTATCTTGCATACCAATCATCTTCAGCTATTCCCATTCACTGCTTGCTTTTCGTCGACTGAGTTCTATGGCCCGTTACTTTACGCCTACCCGCAGCATTGCCACTAAGATTCACTTACCGTACTCTGGCAATACTATGAAGAAATTGGTGTTCAAACACTGTCTTCGTACTTCTTCTGTCTGTAATAGCCATATTTCTGAGCCAAATAGCACGATTGATGTTACCGGTGCGATCTAAATTGGGCCTTTGATCAACAGCGGACCTCATGCCGGGGCCAAATGGTGAATAGCTTTGGGGTTGACGACCTTGTGTGCACAACAAACACTAGGCAGACTGCCAAGAACTGTAGCCCCATTTGGTACGAACTTTATTCATTCAAAATATGAAGTCCTGCTACAAAACTGAATGACGGTAACACCGAACTTGATATTTAAAGAACTAACCATTGTCGACCGTCACACTTACCTCGGCAGCTGAAAGACGAAGGGTGGCAACTCAGTAGTGAAAATAACCACAAGTGACACTGAACTGAAATACCTGTGGCGTATTCAAAGGGCCTACGGCGTCACAATCTTATCAACAAAAAATTCGACCGATCGTAACTCCGGAGCATTTGGTGGTACTTTCCCCGGTGCAGCTCCGAAGTTATTCAGAATATTTACTAATTCCTCGAGAAAAAACTTTAATCCCTGGATGCTTGGATTTGTCGGGATTCTAGAATGACGTGGAGGAGAATGTTCTGTGTGGAGAAGACAAGTTTCGGAGACCGATTGACAATTTCGATGAATTCATGCTAATTTGGTTAAAAAGAACTGTTGGAATGAATGCTTTACAAGACTACAATCCTTAGCACAGGTTGTGAACAAATTGCGGGAGACAATGAAGCAACAACCTTTCCAGTTGAATGTCTACCAAAATGACGAAAATACAACTCCAATCAATTAAGACGTCGTTAATTGTCGTTTAAACTGAAGTCTGTTTTTATCATTCAATCCGTATTCCAACAGAACAGTGAGTTTGAGTTTGCTGTTGTTTGGAATGGCTCGCCACAGTTCCCCACTTGCGTTTGCTACTCCACGTAGCGATTTCAACGAATGATATGATACCGGTTTGTAGTAAGGGTTTGATTTTCATTTGTTCTATGTTCTGGAATATACCAATTTTGAAAGAGAAATCATTCTGAAATTGTCCGTTGTTCTTATTCTCTTTCGCAATCTTTTATTGATCTCAATACATAATTTCCGTCCACATCAAACCGTGCCCAACGACCAGGGTATGAGCGAAATGGTTGGGCTTTTACTCACCTATATTGTCGAAGAGGAGGACGCGTTCTGGGCTCTGTCCCAACTCATGACTGGGCCACGACACCGTCAGCACGGGATCTTTGTCAGCGGTTTCCCCGGTCTGCAGCGCTTGTTCAGTCATCACGAACGTGTGATCCGACGCTTCTTGCCATCGATTCACAAGCATTTCACACAACAGCAACTGGTAACGAGCACGTATGCTCTGAAGTGGTTTATGCAATGCTTTCTGGATCGGGTAAGTTGACCCAAAATGTAGTTTGTCTTTTTTTGGGCATTTATTCTTTCGGAAACTTGTGCTTTTGCACGTGAATGCGTGTGTGTGTGTGTGAGAGAGAGAGAGAGAGAGAGAATAAAACGTGAAGTCATACTCTGCCGCGACTTCAGTTCAGTTTTTCTAAGGAAGAACCTTGCATTGATGTGTTCTTGTTTTGTTTGCTACTTCACAATTCGGTAGACTGAAAAAGAAATGAGCGAAAAATCGTAAGAGAGCAACTACAAGCAAATTAGTTCAAAGAACTGTAAATGAGAAAGGTGACTGTAAATACAAGAACCATTTAGCGGCAGTTTAGTGATTATTAGTCGTGTGTTATCTTCCCTAGTTGTTCTCTTATTTGGGCTGTTCGGTCTGCACATTGAATCTCGGTGTACACTATCACCCCGGATACCAAGCTGTTTAATCTATCCTTTACAAAACGAATTGCTACTTATGCGACTAACCGAAAATTCAACTCTCTGCTGCTGGAATAGACCTCGCAATATCGTCCCGCCTACCAGCAAGCCCCCCCCCCCGAAAAAAACAAAAGTGCTGACCTAGCGATGCTCCCTACAGTTCCCACCCTCTTCTGTTGTTCTCTCAATGTGCCGGTTACCGATGCACGGCTTGTCCATTGTCCAACGGACACACAACGTCGCATTCAGCCAGTAACACCTCAACGAATGTGAAGCATATGCTGCTGCTTACTATTTACTCTCTACTGGTTCCATTACGCTTGTGAGGAGTGCACAGATGTCGGGGATGCTATAGGGTTGCGCTTGAAATTACGCTACCAAACAGCTGTCCTACGAAGAGTAAAAGAATGTTTTCGATATACTCAAACACCCTGATGCAAGTAATGTTATCCAATCGCAAACATTTTGTGAATGCTGGTGCTTCGCAAGAAAAGTCCCAAGCCGTGAATTAGGCTACTTTGACGTGGCTTTTTAAGACACTTGGTGCGTTATTGTAGAAGGAGATGCATGCTACGTGCCCGCCTGTGCTCACTACAGAGAAAAAGGTTTAAAAATCTGAAACCATAACTCTGAAACTTGGATCGCCACAGAACTGCATAAGGCCCCGGATCTGGTAACAAGCCGGGCGAGAGCAAATTGCCGTCTACCACTAATGTGGCCGACGGATCTGGGATTCGAACTTCTGACCATTTTGGTGACAGTCGTTTAATCCACTTGATCACCGCCGCTTAACACTACGAGGGAAAAGCATGAGAAGTTCTCCGTTGTAGACAGCGTCGTTTTCAAGAAGGCCATGAACCTGGCACGGAAATTGCATCATGATGGTTTTAGGGCCTAAGGAGCTTTACTATCCAAGAATTGCCAAGAAGGAGTGGAGTTACTGCTTTTTAGCGCTCGACCGAAGGAAAGTAATTAATGCTGAATATTGGAAAATTTCAAAACCCACCACTTATTTGTGCCATGGAGCGTAAGGCCTTGTACAGTTGCAGTTTGCCCTCCTTTGAGATTCGCGTTTCTTCGAGCAACTGCTTGTGAAACAAAGCTCTTTCCTGTGTATTGGGAATGTCCATCTGTATTCATTCCTTACGAGCACCATATGCTTCAGATTCGCTGAGTCATTGTTGGCTGAATGCGACGTTGCGTGTTCGTTTGACAATGGACAAGCCGTACGCCGGTAAACGACAAGTTGAGAGAACAATAGATGACGAGGGGTGACTGTAGGGGGCATCGAGAGGTCAGCACTTATGTCTTTATTTTCTTCTGGGAGGGGGTTGCTGATAGGCGGCCTCCTGAGTGTGACACATGAGGAGATTGATTGTCGTTTTTTTTACCCCCTCTAATTTACCTGACATATCTGTGACGGTTGGTGCTGTTGCCTGTTTTTCTTATGATACCCTAATTTCATCAATATATATTGCTGACTTTTTTCAGTTGTCCGTCCTGCAAATGCAAATGAAAATCGGCTGCTTATGGTTGCTCATTTTGCTTTCATAAATAAAATTATCATATAAAGAAATTTCGAACACATTCTGCAATGGGATTACCAATCTTCTTCTAGATTTTCTTGCGACTTCATCTTAATTACAAACCTTTAATTCCGTTTTGGAAACGGGTTAATCAACAGGGAATCAGTGATAAAGCTCTGTGATACTTTTGCTAATGGTTTCAGCTGGACAGCCGTCTCATCAAAGCCTCGTGATAGGTAATTTTGACTGCGAAAACTGTCATTCCAGAGTACGGGACGCGCTTTGAAGTCTAACGGTGCAGTCACTTTCTATGTGAGGCTTTGTCTTCCCCCTTTTCTGTTGATGACATTCAAAGAGAGGCCATTTGGCTGATTGGTAATCATTCCCTAACTGTCAGTCGGTATTCATTAGCCTAGTCTCGGACGGTTGTTTCATCGTGCTCTTTCTGCCGTTAATGTTTTGATTTTCGTTCTTTGAAGCTTATCTCGACAGTTCTTCTTATTGTAACTCTTGTCGTCCAATCTCGTACATCGACAGCTAGTCATCTCTGTCAGATCGCTGCTGTTATATGTCATATTTCTCTTTATTAGTCTTTTTTTCTGCGGAACTGCTGAACTGTAGAATGCTCTCCTACGTTCCACCTTTCTGCTTACATTTTAAGAACAAAATCATTAACCTGGTTGTTTTATGAATTTTCCGCCGCAGCCTTCGTTTATGGCGTCTTTTGGCTGTGCTCGACTTTACAAATATTAAAAGACACTTTGAAAATGCATAGGTTGTCTATCATAGGAGTTATGTCTCTCATGTAAGGCGGCCTGTGACCATGCCAAAGTTGATGAAAGAAGGGTGTTATAGTGTATAGTGTTGATAATTACGAAACCACTGGCATTGTTCGGCTCACATTCATTTATCATCGCTAGACCTAAGCTCTATGCTGATGAAAAAGTGATGCCAGCATGGTTCCATGGTGGTTTCATTGATCTATTGAGCGTTTTTGGTGCTGCGCGATATGTCATTGTTTGATCTGTCAGAGGACACTTGCCCTGTTTTCCTAGTCATCCGTTCTAATTCGATAGCCTCTTTTCTACTCTCAAAAAAGAATAAATTTGGCCTCCTGTGCACGGCAATTTACTTTTTTGAAGCCCCAATTCTACATTGCATTTCATTTTTTCCATCAACAATACCCAAGCATAACTAGCAGAAACCGATTTATGCATCAGGTAACTTACCGTTATCATATTTTTGACACAATTTTCTAAATAAAAAAGTAGATTTTCCACCAAATTTTTACAAATCATTTTTTTCTGTTCATTTCCCATGGAACTATAGTAAGGTAGCACGCAAAACCGATACACAGTCACACACACACACACACACACACACACGCGTGCACACACACGACTGCTGTTGTCCCGCATGGCAGCTTTTCGGCGTCCCAAACATCAAAGTTGACGGAATAGTTAGAAAATGCCTTTTTTTCGTTGCTTTTGATTTGTGTGCGTGTGAGGACTCGGTTGCACTCAAGTGGTGATGTTATCTTTCGGATCTCGGACATGTCAGTTTGTTCAAAATCGCAAAAGTGAGAAAAATAGAGAGAGGTAGAGAGGAGATGAAAAAGGAAAGATGCTATTTACGCGTACTATTTTGGTCTTTTGAAAAAAACGTCTAGGAAATAATGTCGGGTTCTTACTACTCACACAACAATCCCTATTGATTTTCAGATTGGTTTGCTAATTCCTTTTTGAAGATAATGGCATCCAGAAGAAAAAAGCGTGTGCTGATTGCTATTTCTTATTGATTTCATTCCCATTGTTTATCGTGAGGCTGTACTCAATGCTGCTCAGCTTCCTATTAGTTCGGCTCTTTTCAGTTTACTCAACTTTTGCACTTATTGGTGTCCTCTCACAGTTTAGTTCTGCAGAGACTGAAATTAGTTAAATTTGCAAGAAACAGTAAGTGTTACGTATAACCATACAGAAGAAAAAAAAGTCCCAGTACCATTACAATACTGCCACCGCATGCAGTTGCCTTTATTGTACTCCTTTTTAATCCGGTAGACAAATCCCAACGATGACGCATCTGTCCCGTTACGTCCGACGGCAGATATCTTGCATCTGTTTTCCATATCATACAGAATGCGTGCTATAGTTCATCCGGTTACTGACCCACCTTTTACCATTGTGTCAGTTACTGTTTTTTTTCGGCTGATCTGCAGCGAATTACTAAAGCGAAGTCACAGTAACCTCATTTGCATTTCTCCTCAGATTTGGGTACATTCCTTTAAATCAGTTGTCACGAACTCGTGTTGGCCGATCTACCATACGCGATCTGTCATACACAATTCGTAAACCGTCCCGTCCTCTGCGCATAATCAATAAAAAGGAGATATATGAAACAACAGACAAAGCTGTTCAATTTTGTATTGTATTGTATGAACTTTTGCGTGTAAAAAAATAATGTCGCATTTCAGTCAAAAAACGTGGGGGTGAAAAATAAAATAGGAACAAAATTTGCACTCATCACCTTGTAAAAATGTGGAAAAAGAACACATCGACGAATAATCAGAGGACATTATGATAGGTTGATCAGGAAATCGGTTAAAACACGGTCCAGTTACCACCGTAACAATCTTTGTTTTAACAGTATCTTCCTCCTAGTTTGTCAGTTTCATCTCAAAAGGACATAAACTCAATAGGAAATTAAATCCAAACCTTTGTCTTTTAAGAACCGTGTGCTCGAATCCCGGGGGACTGTCCCCGCTAGATCGAGTTTAGCCCCCGGATACGCGGGCCAGATACATCACACCTTGTTACTCTCAAGCGAAACAGTGAAGTTTTCGCAAACTTGGGCTTTTGGGGAAATCACAAATATCAACACTGTTTAAAAGAAAACACAGAGCCAAAAAGTCACACATTCTCATCTGGATCATATCACCATCTGGCTAAATAGTCGGTTTGAAGAACTTTGCTTGGAGTTGCATCCGCCTCAGTTGAAGTAAAGATGTTATGGGTGATGTGACTAACTTCCACAGTCGATAGCGTAGTTGAATTCTAATTGTTTCTTCATCTACTTTTAAGTTTCCAGCTTATGATTCACTCTGTTCTTTCGTTCATACCATTTTCGCGTGTGATTCCCCGTTCTGATGTTACAACCAGCATCATTATCGACATAACAGTTTTGAGAACTGACATTTTCATTAATGAATTATTTGACTGAGTCTGCGCCCATGACTGTGCGCGTCTTAAGAGTCGAATAGTTTGGTACACTTTGTTCTCTAGCTGGATACTGCTGCAATTCGTATTTGACATCTGTTTTCCTATCCCGTTGTAATAAAACGAAGTCGTCATCTTCATGCAGCCTAGTTCTCGACCCAATGGAGACTACTCGTGGGTTTAGGTTTAAATCATGCATCGAAATACCGAGACGCATGGATTAACGTGTGAACTATGGCTTGTTTCGATTAATCTCGTGGATAAAATGCTCAGCTGACAATCCCAAAACTTGAACCAATGTATGGAAGACCTCATCCACATGCGGTTATCCGCAACGGCCAAAGTCATCTTGAAACTTGCAGTTTCTGCTCAGTCGGAAAAATTTGTAGAGGTAATGCTGGAACCGGAATGGTGTTCCTTGGGTGACGAATTGATTAGATTTTTCTGGTTTACTATATCCGGAAGGGATGTCGAGTTCTAAACTGGCTCCCTTTCTATTGGACTTTTTTCGAACTATCATGTTTTCCCTCCCAGCACCGTTTTGTTGCAAGTTGAGTATATATTTTGAATTCAGTACATTCCCACATTTTTGTATGCTGTTTTGTTTTACTCCATTCGGTGAATGAGGTACCAGGGTATCCTGGATGCACAAAAAACGCTTTTCTTGAGGCTTATGATATATGCACATACGTTTCAATAGGTTAGATTGCTTATCAGACCTAAATTTCAAATATGGACACGAAAATCATGTCTATCTGTCGAGTTTTATTTTCTAAGCTTTGCTTATTCCCTAGTTTCAAATTTGTAAACAAGTCAATTGAAGATCAATGAGATTTTCCTCCCAGCAAGTCTCGTGGCAGGGTCAAATTATCTGCGTCTTGAAATGCTAAAATTAGTCCGGACAAAACGGACCAATCACGTTCCAGGTATGGGAGGCGAGAGAATCACCAGACCTATCTGGGAGGCTGTTAGTTGTAGTCACTGTCGAGGATACACGATCACGTGATCACTGAGTGGAAAAGTTCGTCTGGTCCCGATGGTCACATGAACCTTAGGACGACTGTAACTGGCAGTTGTGATTTACGAAACCCGGTCGCAAAGTACAGCTTGTGATTGGGTTCATGCTGGTCAGGTGGTGTGACACCGCATCATTACTTTCACGCTACGAGTATCAAACTCCGACTGTAACGACATTCTTTCCGTGATTTAAGAATTTCTTATGCGCAGTTCCCCGTGTTCGGTGACTTTATCTGGGAAATAGAACAATAAGTTCTTCAGGGGCAATGAAAATGCCCATTGCAATCAGGTTGTTTGCACCACGAGGGTTTTCCTGCCCCTACACTTAACACATCACAGTCGCCTAGGGCGGATTTGAAATCCCTACGTAATCAGCTAACCGATGCCTTCGTTGCGTATAAACTGCACGTTGGCCTATTGTTTGTGTATTCTTACTGACAGATGCTAAAGCGTTGATTTATTATTATCTACTTTAAATTTTTCGACAGTGAACTAATTTGTTTTTCTGCCTGCCGATGAGAATTCATATCAGGGCAACCATTATTTAAATAACCAGCAAGCGAAAAACTGCAACCGGTAGACGGGCATGATTAAATCGGCAAAAGAAATTTGTCCATCCCAACGAGTTTCGAACCACAGTACTGGATTCTGTTATTGCCTTGTCACCAGACGAAGGGATCATCTTAGTCTTGTAGATGAATTTAAGGATTTTCCCACCGAGACCGCGGAATGCATTGTACACGATTAAGAAGTATAGTGTGGAATGTGCAAAAGTTCCATTTCGAACTCCGCAGTCGAATGATGCAGATGACCCCGAGAACAACGCGGATGCGTATTTCCATAGCTTGTTTCATCGTCATATAGGAACGGAACATGAAATTCCCCTAGCATGGAACTGTAAATTGACGAGCCAGGAGTCATGCTGACGTATTCCTCATGGCATCGCTCATTTGTTATTCATCAAGATAGAGTAGTTGACTGTTATCTCTTTCTTTTCTTTTTTTGGAAGGAACCCGAGTATTGAGGCTTTTTGAAATGAAAATGCGAATGTGGGAAGCTTATATTGTGTATCAGTAAGGTACGAGTATGCATTTGCGAGTGCTTAGAAGTCATCAAAGTGAAATGAGTTCGTGTTAGTCAATTTCTCAAATACTTTGTCTCAGCCGTAGAGATAACAGATTCGTGGGACATAAAAAGGCGTCACAGCGTTGGAGATCAGCCTTACTGATCAAGGTTGTATAGTATTATTGATAATTACTTTTGCTCTGGTTTATCTTCCTGTTGCTGTGACGGCTTGCGTGCCTCCGTGACCCAACGAGTTATGCAGGATGCCTTATCTCAAGCCGGAGATCCAATCACGCCTGAAAGGTCAATGGATAGAGGCCTGACGAAGTGGTCTCCAGGTCCTCCTAATTGGGGCTTGATCTGAATTAGCAGCTCAGTCGGAAAAACGAGTGGAAGAATAATTGACCCAAGTAGATGATCATCCACTCAGCCATGCCACATTGCCTTGCAGTCAAGCTCTTATCAAAACCAAAAGATTTGGTTGAGAACCCTAATGGTTCTTCTGCTTAGTGGCTAAATGCCCTAGCAGTACCCATCCATTAATCCCCACGAGTTACACTCCTACAAATAATTCCATACTGCATTGGTCGTCGTGCCGGGTAATCAGGACCGCGCTGCCCGTTGCAAGGAATTGAATAAGATGCGTCGACAGTGGCAGCGTCAAGTGACCATAAGCCTTAAGAATGACCGTGGGTTAAAGCAGCCGAAGAGATGGAAGTAGCTGTCACTTCAGGTGACAGTCTAAGATTGTTTAAGCTTAAACATTTCAGCGGCGGGGGGTCGAACTTCGGTTAGTAAAGTCGTGTGCGATAGGACTGGAGAGCTCATCCACGGGAGACAGGAAAGACTGGATCGTTGGGCAGAACATTTCAAGGATCAGTCTAGCTGGCCACACGCTATCGTATCTAGTCCGATGCCTGGAGCTGTGAATCCTTGGGAGGTGTCACTTGATCCCCCAACGGAAGTGGAAGTGCAGTCCAATATTCGGCTTCTAAAGAGGAGAAAAGCTGCCGGTCCCGACGACCTTCCTCCAGTTCTTTCTAAATTGGGTGGAGAAGTGCTGATCACATCACTTACCTCCTTGTTTCGTGATATTTGCAACGAAGAGCGTATCCCGCTATCGTGGGGTGAGTCACTGATTATACCCATCTTCAAGGAAGGGTACACGGAGTGACCGCAGTAGTCATCGTGGGATGAGTTTAATTCCAATAGTTACTGAGCTGTTAGCTTTGATAATGCTGCGTCGTTTGACACCGATTCGCGAGAGTAATATCCGCGAACAACAGGCCGGATTTCGGCCAGGTCGAGGTTGCATCGACCAGATATTCACTCTCCGCCAAATATTCGAAACGCGCCACACGCACCGCCGCCCTACGATCGTAGTCTTTCTGAACTTAAAAGGTGCTGTCGACCCCGTGGATCGACCAGCACTATTCAGTGCTCTCCACCAGAAGGGTATGCCAACGAAGTTTGTGAACCTGTTGCGAGCATTGTACTCGCATACCTATGGTCGCGTTAGGGTATGCGGTGAACTGTCAAGTTCATTCGAAGCGACTAGCGGCGTTCGACAAGGGTGTCCCATCTCTCCATTCTTGTTCAACTTCGTCATGGACGAGGTGATGGAAGATGCTTTACGAGGTCTCCGGGATGTGAAGTCGAACTGGGAAGTGGAGGGAAGCTATGTGATCTAGACTACGCAGACGACGTCGTGTGTCTTTTCGAGTCTGCGGACCATGCATAACGGGCATTAGATAGACTATCGAGATCGGCAGCTTGGTTTGGCATGTGCTTTGCACCTTCAAAGTGCAAAGTACTGTTACAGGACTGCACGACAGTAGTGCCGAACGTGATACTGGATGGAAGAACTCACGACTGTGGACCGTTTCACCTACCTTGGTTGCTGCGTGTCCAAAGATGGTAGCTCGGGATTGGAGGTAAGTATGCGTATATCTAAGGCTCGTGCAACTTACTCTGGATTGAATCACTTGTGGCGTCGGCCTGATATTTCGCTGAAGTTGAAAGGTCGTGTGTATTGTGCTGCAGTGCGTTCAGTTCTGTTGTGCGGTTGCGAGACGTGGAGTGAGCGTGTGGGCGATGTTCGTCGGTTGTAGGTTTTCGACAACCGATGTCTACGTATTATGGCTAGGATTGGATGGAGTGACCGGATGAATAATGTGGAGGTCAGGAATCTAATACTAGGTGTTGGATCTTAGAATACCTTATTTCGGCGTATAAAACTTAGTAGACTGCGCTGGTTGGGTCACGTGTTGCGTGTGGCATGTGGCGAGCACTCATCTACCATATCGTGCCTTATTCTAGGTTCCTCTCAAGGAATGGAAAAAGCCAAGTGGAGGTCAACAAATGACGTGGCAACGTAGGATGAGAAAATAGGTAAAGTAGGTGTCTCACGTCTTTGTGGTTGGGGTCCGAAAGATCCGTCAACTAGCTGTCTGGAGACACTGAAGAACATGGCGGTGAATCATAAACCGTGGCGATCGTGTTGTCATTTTCGATCGAATCAGAAGGATTGAAAACGTGCGTTTGTTCAGCTTGGCTGTGTTCCATGTGTTGGCCATGGCAGCATTCTTATATTTTCTCACCTGTATAGGTCCACTCCGTGTTCCCTTTGGATATTCACTCTTTTTATAGAAATGTGTAACTCTGGGAAAAGGCAGCGGTCAGTGAGGCTTGCCTTGCGATTTATCGCTGAACGATGATGATGATGATGATGCATCCGTAAATGTAATCCTTATGCTTGTTTGCCTCGCCCACGCACAATGGGGAACAAAATAATGGCTCACGTAATCATTGCACGTCGTCGAGTCCAGTTTATCCAATTGACAACGCGATTGTTCTCCTACCCACTTTCTATCCTAATTTTGATTCTCGTCCCCTATTGCATTCTCGATTGACTTATCTGCCGATTCCAGTTGGGGGGCTTGCTTTGAATTGACAATTGATGCGTTCATTCATTCATATATGTGTATAAATCTATGATGAGCAGGATTTTGTTGAATAGCTTAAAGTCAGATACGTTACGGATGAGGAACTTTGTCTGTTCCTTTTTTGGGTTACCTTGAGGAACTTGGCAATTGAGGACTCACATTGCATTGCGAGTGTTTCGCGCTTTTTCCATCCTGGCTTACGTACACGGTATTACTGAGTTATCGTTGTGTCAAACAAACCTAGTTCGACCGGAGACAATGCTGTGAATAAATTCAGGAAGGCAAGAATAAGAGAAACGTGTTTTTCGTTTTGTTATGGAAACAAGGCCGTTAGGTTGGTAGGCCAAAGTTATCTAAAACGTAATCTGCAGGGAACTAGACCAAGCATGGGCCTCGTGGCTCTCACTGAACGAATGACCGGCTGCTCGATTCATACATCGTTCACATAAAGCTGTATATCCTGGGTGCCCGTTGCACCAATGGTGGTCAGCATAGTGTTGTATGCTTTACTTGTATTGGTTAGGTTTTCTTATCTGTATTTAGACAACCTCTCTTGACTGACCGCTACTCAACCCGTCGAACTGCGAAGAAGCAGTGATTTTATTCTTAACAATGGAGGTTATGCGAGAGATATGGTCATTTGGAAACATTTCTAGAGACGGACAGATCGATTATCTACTCCAGAGGTTTACGCATCCCTCGTCGACCACAGGTATTTGCAACAATGGCCACCGACCGGCTCAGTCTAAGCATATGTTCTAGATATTCAGTCTGGGTTGCTTAATTTCATTGACTTCGACGTGTAGCACATGTTGAAGCTCGATTGACCTGCATCTTTATGGATATAAAAATGGAGCAAATTCGACCACTTTTTCTAATTCGCTCTAGACATAACTGGTCAGTCTTTCGTGAAGTCGGAACCCGGATAATTTGATTGCTACGGTCTTTTCGTGCGCCATTGTACATTGCTTTTACTCATTTGATTTAATATGAGTATTAGACGGCCAACTTGTGACACGGTGGTGTCTATCGCCAGTATATTTCCGATAGTCAGGACCGCCTGCGTAATCGTGCGTAGGGCTTCGGTCGTTCGGCCACCATTTCCGATTGGCGTGCTGTCCTTGTCTCATTTAACCCTCGTCCTTTTCAACTTCCTTGTCTGGTTTGAGATTTTCTTTCACTCAGACAACGAAGTCAGGTGTGATGAGCCTAATGTCACCAAGTTGACATCTACTACTATCGTAATTGGGGGAAGTGGGTCGGGGAACTTCCGACCGTTTTAAAGTGACAGATGCCCAGGCCACTTGATCGACGCCAGTAGAACAAAATGTGATCCAAACTCCCAGTCTAAGATCACATAGGTACACACTACAAAACATTTTTCTCCAGTTGTAGCAGTTCACGTTCTTTTTGTATGCTACCAATTTCTCCTACCTTTCCGTCACGTTGAGACTGCACCTTGGCATAATGCGACTCCATGGGCTAACAAACTACAAGGAATGACTTATCTCAAGTTACAGATTCGTGCTTCTTTGGAAAACCGGTACTTAGAGGCCTGACGAAGTATTCTCCATATCCTCCAGATTGGTGTTGATTTGCATTGGTATCAGTCGAAAATATAAATGGAAGAACAGATGATGCAAGCGGATGGGTTTCTGCTCAACCACTCCTCTCGACCCTTTTTAATCTTTTTTTACTTTGTTTATTCATGAAATAACAGTGTACATCATTTCCAGGAAAGGAGCCGCGGTCAACAGAGGACTGCCAAGTGGGAAAATGGGGAAGCCTTGCAGACAGGTTCATGTTAGAACTGATCATTCCCTTATTTAGCGAATGGTAACCCCCTAACAATAGGTTTTCACCGTTTCGAATAAATTATACTAATAAAGCGCATCCTTTACTGCATCCGCCATCGCGCAAGATAATCAGAAACTCACTGTCCATTGCTTCAATCAAGATAAATAGTGTTTAGCATGCGCTTGCCCAGAGCTCCCGTGCTGGGTTAACGCCCCACAGTTTTGTGTCCCATACTTTCGAATCAAAGGCTCCAGTTAGGATTTTCAAAAAGAAACCTCTTCTGCGATGTAGGCAACCAGGAGGGATCGCGCTCCCAAACTCTTCCAGTGCTCTTTTTAGGGAACCTTGTTAATCTTCGATCCTCGGAAACGGTTCATGTTTGATGACACGAAACCTTGCGAGTCGGTAGATTTGTCTGACGATAGCATTAGCAAAGTTCAGTGAGTGAATTGGATGCGTTATCTAAGCTCAAGTGTTTGATTCACCAAGCTCCTTTCGATGTCCACACGCCAAACCATACAGGACAATTAGCCACTCCAAGTTAACTCTTGAAACTTTTAAAATAGATGCCCCATCCCCGAGGCGCGTATACAAGACCCAATTTCTGTGACCACTTATAGAATTCCAAATACAACCTTTGTCTCTTACTTCACTCTTTTGTGCCAGTTGATCCAGTTTCGAATATTCCCGATCATACTGTTTTCGGGAGTGCTTTGAGCACGGGAGACGAGTGTGCATCGTTGGTCTGGACCCCAGTTTATCTGCACTTCGATTGGATGGTTCTGTACCGGTCAACAACCATCGACTGAAGCGCCATTCTTTCTTCACCGTATCTGTTTATGGGCCTACTACTTGCAGTTCTCCTGAGGCCAAATATGAGTTCTACCATGACCTATCCCGAAGTATACATTCAATGCTAGTGATTCCAATGATCAGCCTTGCTATTTTATACAGACAAAACAGTAAATCAGAGGCCTGCTTTCTGTCCCAGCTGATCGCATCGGCAACGATGTTTGCCTCATCCAAATTTGTTCTGACCACAGTCAGTTTCTGGCTAACACCAATTTTTGCCATAAAAGGCGACATTGGCTCACCTCTCATTCATAACGATGAACTCAGGTTGACCATATCGCCGTTGGTCACCGGTGCTGTGGATCAGTCAAAAATTGTGAGTTATTCTGGTTCACACCCGTGGATTCTAGTCACGCCTTGTTTCACACTCGTTTCTGTTTGCTCCTAGCCTGTGGCCGCATCAGCATAAAAACCTCGGTCATTTACAGTTGACTTTAGACGATACTCGCTTATTTCGATTTCCGTCGGGGCTTTTAACACACTTATTATCACAGCTGAATGCTTAGGTTCCGAACGAACGCTGGGAGCGGATCAAAGAAACCCTGCACTCAATGGCAGCAGCCACACACGGCTCCAGGCCATTATTGAACTTATAAACGATGAATACCTTCGAACCAGCTCTGTTAGATGCTCGCGCATCCATCCCCTTGGATATCAGTATATAATGAGACAGGCAGACCCATGGGACGTCTGCTGATCAGGAACTTGATTAATAGTCACGAACATTGGGGTATAAGGAAATGGAGAGGACTGAGACTGTCGAAAATAGTCGCACTCTTTACCGACCGATTAAGAGTACTGGTCCACGGAAGTCAAGTATAATCGAAGTGATCAGGGAATCCAACGGCTCACCTACTCTTCCTCAGGTCCTTTGGCTGAAGCGTTAAGTAGGCCATTTTAAAAATCACTTTCGTTTGTCCAATTAGGCAAAGGGGTCCCCGCTTACACTTGCAATTGAAACAATGCATATAGTTAGCAACTCTCGATCAGAAATGGAAGTCATTTGGAAAAGTGGTTTTCTTTATAGCAGAAGACTGTTGAATGGTTACGGCGATGAGAAGACTCCTGCGATCAATCTAGACAAAGGACGGCAAACTATGGACTGGTTTGGATCGGTGAATACACTGAATTACAAAGGAAATGTTTTTGTTTGAAAACCATAAAGCAACTAGTTTGACAAATGTCCCATCCAAACTTCTCCCGGGTATTATGCTGATTACCTAGTACTCACGAAAGGTTTACGAGTGAGAATCAAACCTATTTGCAACCCGGCTAAGGTTGTATTGATTAAATATTCGCTTTACGAGAGATCTTAGGTCATACGCACACTTTCCATAAGACCACGATCTCTGTCTTTCTTGATCTGAAAGCAGTGTTCGACACAGCCGGCCGTGTACTTCCTTGGGGCTGCCTCTCATTGACTGGTATGCCAGACAAATTCACTTCACTTCTGCAGTCATTGTACACAAACAGCCGAAGTCGTGCTCTTGCTTGTGGCGATCTTTCATCCGAGTTCATCACACGAAGTGGTGTTGGCCCGTATTGTCCAGCTTCATCTCTTCTTTCGAACTTTTTACTGGGGACGATTATGGAAATAGCCCTAAGTCCATACGAAAACAGTGACGTTCACATATGCCCAGATAGCAAATCGTTTGACTTTAAATATGCAAACATTGTTGTACTTATTGAAGGAAGTCTAGGCTATTATGTTTTTCTCGGTCTTTTGTGTGAAGTTTGGGATAGGATTTTACACATTGGGAACGTAAAACGCTGTTGCAGGACCGGATAGGCTCGGAGTCGAAGCTTCTTCGCGAATAGGAGAAATTGGATTAGGTAAATTAATTTAGTCACCTGGGTGGTTGTATCCCATCAGCTGGACGTATATCGAATGAAATGTTGTCACGTACACAGAAGACTCGATTGGGATTCGCCAATTTGAGGCATCTGTGGCCTCTGTGTGACATCTGGTTATCGATCAAAGGTTAATCCTACACAACAGCAATGAGGTCGGTCCTGATATGCGGCTCAAAAATGTGGCCATTGAAAGCGTAAAATGTGCGAGGACTTTCGGTGTTTGATCATCGTTGTATGCATACTATTGGCGGTATGTGGTAGGAGAATATTGTAAGTAACTCAGAAATTAGGCGGACTGTACTGGATCGTAAGCGCCAATCGTTAGAGCAGGAACCGAATCAGACAGAATAGGTTACGTTGGTTAGGACCTGTTTTGTGCATGCCCACGAATCAGTGGATTGATTTGTGTTGACCTAGTTAGACTACCGGATTGGGGTCCACGAGACCCTTCCTCTAACGAAGTGTTGGAGATAGCAGATGACATGGCTGAATATCGCAATCTGTTGTTCTTGCCCTCGGAATGTTTCCTTTTTCCTGTATAATTCTTCAACTTATTACCTTAAATCTCCTCCTTCTCTTTTTCTCATTTGAATAGATGATGTACGGTTAGGAGTTGTAAAATTTACATCAACTCTTTTTCGCTCTGAACATTTGAAAGTATACTCACTCAAACCCTAGTGGGGTTGCACATGGATAAGCCGTTGGCTTTTCTCAAGGTTGCTCAAAAATTGCCTACAGTAGTCGCCAGAAAAGTTCCTCTTGTTTTATTGGGATGGCCCGAGATAGACTCCCTATAGGATATATTCCCATTGACTACGGTGGTATTATTCGATCACTGATCGGAGTTTGCGTGCCTATCGGCTATTTTGCTTTCATAACATGTTGTCTGCCACAAACGTTCCCGATTGGATAAACGTATGAAAAGACAGGTTCCGGTTTGATTTCACTGTTTTCTTAAGATCATGAAATTTTGTGCTTCGTTCAGATAACAGTAAGCGAATTAATTCGTCGGGCTTGGTATTTCAGTGTCGTGCAACCGGAAAAGCGCCATCCGTTTAGTCATGATTGCTTTTTCTTGTCAACTTCATATTAGACGTTGAATCCATTGCACACATATGATTGCGTTAGTGAAATGATGTCATTTAACTCTAACGTCCAACTGTTATTCTTCCTTGTCCACCAAAGAGACCGAATTCAGGCCCACGTCTGCTGTCGAATTTCGACTGATTCCTGAATCATTCGACCAACCAAACACAAATGCGTGATTCTGTTAGTAAGAAAGAAAAACTCTAAATAAGTTTATGCAAAACGACCAGTTAACTGTTTGGTCCCTTTAACTGTTCTTGCCCTCATGGCGCCCAGAGTACAAATCTGTTTCCGATAAATTTTGATTGATAACATAGAACGGCTTATTTTGTAGAAAACTCACTTCGGGAAGAGTAGGCTATGCGAACTCGAAATTTAATAAGTGATTACAAAAAATTACCTAGCTCTTTGTTCCCGTCTTTCACACTGTTGCACCCGTTATGTTGTGGCCCAGTTGCAAGTTGTCCACTAGTTTGTATATGCCAAACTTTTGGGCGGGTCCGTTAAAACCCAGCCGGAGAACGCTGGGCGAGGGTGCTGAAGAGACGCGCGGCCAAGTGGTTGTAAAACGTGCACTGATAACCGAATATCGCGTTCTGTCTCTTCATCATTCAAAAGACCGCGGTTACGGTTTTCGGCTTTTCCAATTGTTGCACAATGGGTCTTTCAGGATAAGTACACTTATTCCACTGCTCTGAAATGTAACCGTGACACTAATAAACGGTTCAGATGTAATCTGAAGTTTGGTTATGATTGAAATGAGTTCCGTTTTGCGGGATTCGACCATCACTTTTTTGTTTCCTGTCGAATGGATGGTTAATTTTCACGCTTTGTACTTAGCTGTTCCCTCTCTCTGTCTGTCTGTCTAGTTTGTTTTTATTGTTCGTACTACGTGTTCTATTTTTGGCTTGAATGACATTTATCTAAGCAAAAATCCGTCCCCGAAAGCCTATTGATTTCGTTCTTTCCTTACTTCCTTCGAGAAGCAGTTATGCAGTCTAGAACAGAATACCCCAAACTTCTTAATTTATTATTATTTTTCTCATAGTCCTCCTTCCTCATGATAAAACAAGTTTTGTAATCAATCACTTTGTCGATCATTTCGCGGTGAGCTTCTATCTAATTCGACCGTTATGCACGTTTGAATTCATACGAATAACCTTTACGCACACTGACTTGTTTGAATTTCTATCATTGGTTCTGACAATCAAAGATTGTACAAATACCCCATCCTTCTACATTTTATATATGTATATATATATATACCCACGATTGCCCTTGTACTCATATCTAACGTTACATATTTATTAATTGGGCTACTTTGCACTAACTGCGGTCCAATCGTCGTGGTGATCTAAAACAGGAGAGATTTTATTATGGAAGCAATCTTGGTTTACATCAAAGTTGACCTTCCGTTAAGGACATTTAAGCGTGCTGCATTAATCGCTTACGTGGTTGTCGTGACAATGAGGCAGTAAGCAAGAAAGAGTACAACGTGTTGGCACCCCAACTTAGACGATAATGTGCCTACCTGGAACGTGTTGGTCAATTTGAAATTTTGTTTGTTTGCATTTCCAGCAATTTAAACTAAGGCCACAGTTTGCATAATATAATAGGAATAAACTATGCCAAGAGCATGTTTTTTTCCTGGGGGAAATCAATCGTAACCGAGAATGACCAGTGTTATTTATGTTTGTGTTACGATATTTGGTCTTTCCTCCAATCCTGAAGTACATTATTATTACCGATATTTCATGTGTCATTGTTCGGATAGAGCGGAACAATATTTGAATGCTCCAAGTATCAGCTGATATACAGTATGGATTAGAGACGATCAAGAAAACAGAGAACATGGTTATCCGACGCAGTAATAGAAAGTATTGGGTGCTTCATTCTGGCGATGTGGTAATTTTATTTGTTCATCCACAGCATGTGGTGACCCGCAAAACACTTACAAAATGAACATTTCTAGAAGAAATCTCTCTCATTCCCATCTAAGTTTTTTACTCTTGTCTTACAAACGGATCAAAACGGAATGGGTGACGGATAGGGGGAACTTTATCGTTTTGTTAATAAAGACACTCCTCTGATTCCAAGAAATCAGACAATAGAAACAGTGACCGGAGCCCAGTGATTCACTTTCCCAGAATTTAGTGAGCATGTTTTTTTGCGTTGGGTGGTTTTCTTTCATTTTGACGTAAATCTGATAAAGGCACACTTGGGTCCTGAGTATGCTTCATATAAAAACACCCGCTCACTGAATCTACTTTTCATGTTTCGATGTATTGATTCAGTGAGCTACTTAATCAATGGATGCTGATCTAAAAATCCTAAAACTTTTTGGAGTATGAGATAAAAACAATTTCATACCTCAGGTGCTGGATGCCACCTCAAACTGACCGAAACGCAACTGGAGGATAGTGTCAGGCGCATTGATTGCCATTCTTTATTGACGCTGGATATCTGAAAATGCATGCTTCAAATTACTGCGAGTTCGTGATACGTCATGGTTGAGATATATGTATAGTGGGTAAAATGGTTTATAGACAGAACTGTTAGCCTATTTACTTGTTAGATCATATCAAAGCTTGCAGCTTATTGCCGAAAAGAATCGCCAGTTCTCGGTAAATAAAAGGGATAAAAATTCAAGTAATTGTTTCCTTTTAATGTTGTCTACTGCAGCGGAAAGTGTTCATCTGGTACTTGTTTACTGAGTTTCGGAAATACTTGTGTGTATTTCTATAATCATTGAAAATTACGTGAGGCTTATTTGCCTTTGGTATGTTGGAAGTAAAACTTTTCCCTTGATTCCTGCTGAAAGAGCACTGGTTGGTCCATCGTTCATGAACTGACGGTATTCTAGTGGCAAAAATTTAGGCGAATGACAGATAAATTTACTTTGAGCAAATGTTCATAGTCGAAACGACGATATCGGTCACTAGACTGACTGACAAAGACCTTCAAATAGTGATCAAACGGAATAGCATCCGTTCGAAAAAGCGGCCTTGATTCCGACGAGATGGAAAGATCCAAAGAGGTGCCTGTCTACAGTCATCTAGTATGCTGTACGAATATATTGAGCAGTGCCTTGTTTTCAAACGTATCTGATCGACAAGAGCACTTTATATCATTTACTTGTCCTCTGCGATAATCCTAAGCCTATATACATATATATATATAGATATATATATATATATATATATATATATATATATATTAGATACACCTCACCGCACACAATTTGGCAGTGGGTGAAACTTTTGTTTACGGGCTAGCATTGCACTATTTTCCATTTTAATCCAGAAATCATCATGTGTGGGGTGTGACACGTTTCCCCCTTCCTACCCCACCATTCGAGCTTGCATTCTAATTGACTTTAATCAATCACGGTGATCGCCGGTAACTTTTCAATGGTAAAGCACTGGTTCAATGATACACAAAATCGACCAAGTATCCTGATCCTGTGAACTGTACAACCTCATCTGGCAGCTGTTAACTGTGACGAGAAGGCGTCTCTTCTTAGTGTTTTGTCGTACTCTGTTTCCACTTGTGTTGCTGGATTCTCTAATCTATGACCAAGGAGAGTGGTTGATCATTGTTGCTGATGTGGCATTTCGACTGATTTAACAAGAAACACTTGACTCACAACTTCACCCGTATCACGGGTTGCAAAATTGATCACGAACAGTTGGTTCAGAGACGATTTATTGCTCAACTCGTTAGATCTCCCTATGGGAATTTTGCGTGCAAAGTTTCGGGGCACAACTTTGTTCGCTTTCACCCATAGTCCAGTGGGCGCGTGCATTTAAATGGTTCGTCTCTTCCACCATGCTGGTATGACAGTCTTGAATGGATATATAGTCGACTACTTTACATGTGCTAAATAGTTGACTCCGGCATGATTAGAGTCCCAACATAGCTGTCGCTCATGGAGTTGCTGGTGCTTTGCCAGCAATAAGGCTCGAGGTCATGAGAAAATAATGCGACAGTTGATTTCACATACTTTCCATCATTGGATCAATCGAAATTTTGTCGGAATCTACGAATCTGCTGTTTGTAATTCAGTAGAATGTTTTCCGGGTGAATTAGGCATTTACCATCTCCCCCCCCCACCGCAAGGATTAGAGTACGACTTGTCATCCATCCTTTGGTCACTTTTGTGATAGGCATTTATTTGATGTTGTTGCCCGACCGCAGATCTCTTCCACAACATATTCCGGTTTCACTAGTTAGTGCTGTGATCCCTAGAGAGTGTCGTCTAACACCGGTTCTACAACGGTCATATCTCATGTTTTTGATTAAAAAACTATTGCTATGGGATCGATCATGTGTGTGATGAGGCAGTAACGTCGGTAAGAAATATGTGCAACAGGATTGATGTAAGTCATTGGAATTACTTGAACTCTCATCTCTCCTCTCAGGTTCGAATCATCACCTCGTGTGCTTTTCGTTTTCCTTCGCTTTTCGACAGATCTCACGCACAGTTACCGCTGGAAATATTAGCATTTCGTCGTAAACTCGGTTTGCACTTGTTTAAAAATGTGAAAAACACGATCTAGAGCGTAACAATAGGGCTGACTTGGTGGGCACAAACTACCCGTAAACTGTGGATGGTGATAAGATTAATCTGATCTGATCTGATCTAATCAAATCTAATCTCAACTCATTCACTCCACGTCTCTTTCACTGTACTGATGTGACAACTAATCAAGCTAGGAGAAGAATGTCCAGCCTGGGGCAATTAGTCAGCATAGATGTTCATTTGTCTTCTTATCCCTTCGTATTGTCCACAATTGGGTGTTCTCTCATAGGAATATTCTTTTGCATCATTTTGATTAGTGATCAACTAGGACAGATTAATTAAACGAGCAGATTCGGAATTGTCACCGCGAAAAATGACGGTCAAACTCTGCGTGCGTGTATGAATAATCTTCTGCGATGGAGATACATCGAGATGTGTTCACTCTTTTCCTGTGATCTGGTTTTCTCCGGCTAAACGTGCCCTGGTTTCCTCGGAATCATTTCAGTTTTCCAAACAACGAAATTCCCACTGCGCAATAGATAACGTTATACGCACAGGGGGGAGGGGAAGAAGGCGAGAGTGGAAGAGCGAACATTTCACAACGACTGACTCAACGTTTTTAGTCGTTCACGTAACTTTTTGGTCAGTGCTTGTCTGGGATGTAGTAGGCTATGAACATATATTTTTCCTCATCTGTATCGTCTTTCACATGCCTACAATCCCGTTTATTTTGATTTCCTGTCGGATTTGGGTACGCGTGTTTTATCCTTGATGGGCAACGTTTGACCAATCTGTTTTTGTTGTGTTCCTCTGATTTTCTATCCGCGCGATTTTCGATGTGCGAACTACCATACCATTCCATTGTCTCGATAAACCGAAATCCATTTGTTTCCCACGTCTACCTTCTTCTGTACCTTCTGTGTTTGTCAGCTGCCCGTATCACTGGTCCTACGCTTATGGGATATTTATCTGCTTGAAGGAGAAAAAATCCTCATCGCTATGGCATATAACATTTTGAAGATGCATAAAAGTAAGCTTACAGTTAATTTCGTTTATTTTGGTGAACATTTGTCTGCTGCTGCTGTTGTTGTCGTTGTTGTTGTTGTTTTTGTTGTTGTCGTTGTTGTTGTTGGTTCACACATCACTGCCATCGGCTTTGTGTAAATCTACTTTGCTGCGAGTTTTACCCGGTGATCATCTCCAGGTCTCCTGACCAACAGATCTCCTCCGGCTGTCAATGAATCATCTCTCTTAAAAAATCCTAATATTTTCTCATTTAAAATACAAGTAATTCCAAGAAGCTGCCATCTTTCAAATGGCTGTCATTTTGTAAGTTTTGATTGCGTTCATTTGTGTAATAATTACGGGAATCGTGATGAACGAAACGCAATTGCTGATGTGTTGCGATAAAGTCAATGGTTTATACCTCAATACGCCATATTTCCTCCACTGACCGCCGAAGCATTTCCGACCCTTCGCGATGTGCCGTTGTTATCGGTCAGTCATCAAATGTTATTGGTATTTCACTCCAATTTATTGTTTCGAGTCTTTCAAACTCTATCGAGATTAATCGTTGGTTTTAAAACACGTGTTTTCATCCGCGTGCAGTTCTGAAGGCATAAGTGAACGTCAAATCAACCTAACCCTCCTTATGCCCGAGGATACGTTGTTGCCTTCTAGTAGAAAGCTCTCCATGAGGTTTCGAATTACTGGCAGTTATTTCCTCTGTATACGTTTATACTTCTCACTGGTAATCGTTCGATTTCGATATCAAATTACTTTTTACATTGGTCCATGCGTGTGCAGACTCTCAATCTCCTAATGCAGTCGGCTTCATTGATTTCATCACAGAACTTATCCTAGATTTCCTTTCTCCTGCCCCCCCCCGCAATTTGGAGTCATGAAATAGATTGCAACTGACACGTTTAGATAACTCGTTTCCCCGTAGGCAACTAGGGGATTTATGAAAATCATGCAGTCGATAAAAGCAATCGATTGAGCGACTCGAGTGAAATAGACCGGAAATCTGATCGGCCACGTAAGAGACCCCATCAGAATTTGATTTCGCACCATGGACGATATCACGATAAAGCTTTGGAACGGTACACATCGTCATTAACAGCAGAAGTGAAAGAAAAAAGCTCAAGGTTAAATTTGCATTTCTGAAGGCTTCATATTTTGTATTTCGCGTGTGCTGATAAGATGGCTCATTTTCCCGTGAGACTTAGAGCAGATTGTCCAATGCCTACGAAACGAGGCTCAGTTTATATTATATTATATTATATTATATTATATTATATTATATTATATTATATTATATTATATTATATTATATTATATTATATATGGACCGGGATGTCACAACTGTTGGACGAAGATTTACACTCAGTGCCCTCTTCTCTTATTCTCGTCGCATCTTTCCTCATTCGTGTATTTTGATTTCCCCTTGATCGGGTGTATGTCTTAGGTTCCAATTTGGTTGTTTTTCCTGGGCGCCTCCCAAAGCGCTCCCACGCGATCATCCTTCTCAGACAGCTTCTTATGAGGAAATTCCACTCACGGCACTGTCCTCGTATTGGTAACGAAAATGGGCGAAAAACTGATATCCCATTTTACTGCCGATTTTTGGCCGTTAAAATTTGGCCAAACTGGCTAGACCAATTCTAACATGGCCTGGTCTACATTCAGTTCCATCAAGCCTAGACATACGCACAAACACAGTCACTCGATGTGATTTTCCAGTGGAATCAATCCGTTTTTATGAAACGCTTCGCGTATGGATTCAGTGTAAGGGGCATACGCCACAACCGCTGGTCCGCACTACACAGTATGGGTCTGAAACTTGGGCATGCAGAACCACCACCTTCGCGGCACTAGGTCAGGTGTGATAACAGACCGGACGACAACAATTTGCCACGTCGCTAAAGCAGCTGAACCTAACCCAATACACACGCACACGACCGCGTTCAGAGCACGCTATTATCGCTTGAGTACTTCTCCAAAGTGATCACACATCAACGCACTCACACGGGGACCTATTCGACACAAGTCGGAATGTGTGTGCTAACGGTGGATCGATTGAGATCAGTAGTTTAACCACATACACACACATACACACACGTCATCGTAGTCCACCTCGCCTACGAGCTTGATATTTGAACTTGGATCACGTATGAATTTACTAATGGGCTAGCAGAAGCGAAATGGAAAATAACATCTGAACAACTGGATCACGGAGCAGTAGGCGATTTTTAGGTATCACATGATGGTTAAATTCTTCGTCATTCGCTTGTAGTCTGACGTGTCCGCGTACAGTGCACCGACGCGGGGATAGCAATAGACATCGGCACGTTTGGACGTGAATCCCCTACTCAAGCCTAACAACTGGTTCTGGGTTGATTGAAGATAGAATCGTCCGAAATTGAGCAGAAATTGCTCGTGTGCTTGCGCATGTGTGCGTTGAAGCAAATGCGAAATGAGAACTTTTGCCGTGTGTTTTCATCTCGCTCGTACAATGCTCCAGTTGGCCCCGATTATCAGAGTTTGTGATGCTTTGGGTTGACGGTCCACGTTTTCAGAGAGCTGGCGAGGAATTTCACACTCACCATCCAAATCACCCGCAGTTGTCTGGCCAAAAGCTGTGCAAAGGGTGGTGAAAAACAGAAATGTCACAGCCACAAAATCTCGGCCCACGCGAATGAACAGCTAATCGTCACGTGGTGTCTCTGATCAGAGCTCAGATTTTAGTACTTTCATTCATCTCCATTATGCTAGCCAATTGACATACGTGATCCAAACACAGTAATGAAGCTCGGAAGCAAAGTGAACTACGATAATGTGCGTATTGATCTCGGTCCACTATCCGTCTGCATTCTGATCAGCACACACGCATCCCGGCTTAAATCGAACATGTCCCTGTGTGAGTGTGTTGATATGTGATCATATTGGAGCTGTTTCAAGTGGTTATATCGTGTTCTGCACACTGTATATTTAGTTTGGTTCACTTCTTTTAGTGACTTGCCTACTACACGATAATGATCAAGAGCATCTGTCAAGCATTTGTCACTCCAAAGGGGTCAGAGGTTCGAATCTCAGATCTGCCGGTAGATGACTTCGCTGTCGCCTTGAACTAATGAGAGCATATATAATTCTGCATCACCAGTCATGCCGTAATATATATATATATATATATATATATATATATATATTCCTTGAAAATTACCACTGAGCACATTGAGAAAACACAAGTTGGCGAACAAGCTCGTTTTCAGTGATTCGTACTCATGCCATTACATCACTATATATATCTTGACAAAATATTTTCACTATAGGAAGGATTGGATTAGTCATTTACAAATATGGGTGGGGAAGGGATTTGTGGTGTTAATTGTTTTGTTGTCTAGGGTTTGTATTGGGACGGGGGGTGGGCCAAGGGAGTTGAAGCGCAACCACAAATTGTTTTTGAGAACAAAGTGGAGGACTGTGAAGACGGATTGCGACAGCTTCCGCAGTGCTCAAGAGGCGACACTTTGCCAACCTGGATTGTTGACCTCTGACCTTATACAGGGTCCGGAAAGCTTGCGTCACATTCACGGTGTGGTTAGTCTGTGCTAGATGTGAAACGACTACGCTATTAATCAACTTAATTGGTCCAGTGCCCAACCATGCCGGGTGGTGCTCACGAATGCCTTCAGACAAGCGCCTGGACTTTGGTTTGTACGTATTTGATTTGCCAAACTTACCACGAAATGGTTGAGGAGATTGCCAAAGTGCTCTACGAATTTCTGCATCTCCCTCCCCTCTTCTGAGACGAGTAGTCCATTTGTGCTCCGAAGGAGTGGCTCTGTTGGCCGCCGCCTGCTGCACATGTTGCGAATGCAAACTAGACGTAAGAGCTTTGATAAGTCGCATCCTTCATACTGTACACAACTTCAGAATAGTAGTTGTTTTGGTCGTTTCCTTCCCAACTGGTGGCTTTTCGTCGAACCTCAGAAAAGTTTCTGTCTTCATCAGGGTGGGTGTCTAGCACCATCGGACAACCGGACGGTCTTTTCTGATATCCGGTTGATGTATATAGCTCACAGTTACTTGTGAGTAGTGTGTGGGATCCATGTTTCCATGTTTGAGTGACGGCCCTCACACACAAATCTCAGGCTATCCGATCAACCTGACACTCGGAAAGTACGGGACTCTAGTTTCGCTCTTATTAGAGTTTGTGAAGGAATGGTATTGTAATTGGCTTTGCGCCTGAGTCTGATAGAGCTGTTTCATCGGCTATCGGTAGTTGCGCGACGCTGGGCCGTGTCAGACAAATCATGATCGACGCACGAGCGTCAGCGAGCAAGTGCAGAACGCAACAACACAGTGAGACCGCATTGTTCCATTGGCTACCAGCGGTCAGCCGACATAAAGGCGTGATGGAAAGAAAAGAATGCGGATATGCAAACCGAGAACGTCATATCATAAGCTGGGCCAACCAGTCAGGATAAGCGGTCCGGATTCGACAAAAATCGCCATGAACTGAATCATGTGAAATGCATCGAACAGGATAGACCAATCGAAGCGCTACCGCACAACCGATAAAATGATGACAGTCGCACAGGCACAATGATGCAGGAAAGCAACTTTTACTCAATTAACGAGGTACTCTGTGCCGATTGACTTTGTTTGTTCTCATTTGATATGGTGGAGACGGAGGATAACGATCTAGAGGACCGGCCTACTGAAGAGCAGTAATCGGAACGGAGGAACGCTGACACTCGATAGAGTTCATCTGTGGTGCATATCCTCCATCGAACCAAAGGTTTGAACCCGGGCTGACGTTGTTAAGTAGTATCCAGTCCGTCAACAGCAGAATGTCTAGTCATCATCATTATCATCACAGTCGTTCAGTCTTAAACAGCAAAGCAACCCTCACTGACCGCTGCCTTTTCCCAAGAGTTACACGTTTCTATAAAAAGGGTGAATTTCCAGGGGGAACACAGAGTGGATCTGTACAGGTGCGAAAAGATAAGAATACTGCCATGGCCAACACACGAAACACAGTTTAACTGTACAGACGCTTTCTCTCAATCATTCTGATTCGATAGAAAATGACAACACAATTGCCACTGTTCACGGTTCACTACCATATCCTTAAGTGTCTCCAGGCAGCTAGTTGACGGGTCCTTCGGAACTCAACCACAAAGACGGGAGACACCTACTTTACCTATGTTCGCTGTACATTTTCTCATCCCATTTTGCCACGTCATCTGTTGACTTCCACATGGCTTGCTCCATTCCTTAGGAGTAACACAAAATAGGGCATGATATGGTAGACGAGTGTTCACCACACGCAACACGCGGCCCAACCAGCGTAGTCTACTAACTTTCATGCGCCGAAACAAGATGTTCTGAGAGCCGGCAACTAGTCGCAGATTCCTGACCTCTGCATTACTCACCAGGTCACTCCATGCAATCCTAGTCATACCATGTAGGCATCGGTGGTTGAATACCTCTAACCGACGAGCATCTCTCATACGCATGCTCCATGTCTCGCTACCGTAAAATGCCTAGTAGACGACTTCAGTGAATCTCACTGACTGGGCGTTTGGTCGTTAGACCGGCGGCATTGCCATCTGAAGCACGTTCTCATTTTGTAGCTTCGTCGATTCTTCATGGGGCCTATGATTTACTGTGGTTGATTCTGTCAACCTTCCGGTGTGCACGGACAAAAGTGTGGTCTGCGCTGTTCTTACTTTCTATCTCCGTACATCTGTGGGATTGACAGTCCTCAATCAATAACATTAAACCAATATACAGTCGATCTCATGTGCAGTTCACACTACACGTCCGTGACCATTGTTCGAGTATCATGTCAGCAGGTGTCTCCTGGGATATTGGGAGCGAGTATTGGAGACGGTTAGTTTTTTGTGGTCCACAAGACTGATGAAACGATTACTATTGTCGAACTGATACTGAAGGCCGTTTCTTCTCAGGATGTTTCCATTTGTTTTGTTCAAATTACCGGTACGCGCGTTTCAACCCCCTTCTCCCCAATTTGGGGCCTCGGTGACCACTTTCTGTAGCTTGTCGTAGGGCTCACCTTTTGCTGCCTCTTCGAATGTAACAGCTGATATGTTCGAACGTGAGGAACGAAAGTGGGCTGCAGTAATACGAAGGGGATATTGGGTTCCAGGACGGCAGCTCCTTATTAACCTTGCTGCCGACGATAACCGATATCGTCGAGACCAGGATTGTCAGTAAATCCGCTGCGACAGAATTGGCAGCTGTCATCTACTCCGAAAACTTTCACTCTCCAAGTGTCAGAATTATCCAGACGAACTTCTGTTTGATAATTGTGTAACTTGCGTGATGTGATGGTCTGATTATCACATGGAGAAATATGTAAGCACCGGTTGGGATTCGCAGCCAACATATTTACAATCCCAGCCGCTGGGAAAATGCAAGTTGTCGTAGCCTAATCACTTTGTTTTGTGGCGTCAAAATCCATGAAGATTCTCGGCAATGATATACTGAAGGGTCTCCTCAACGTTCGATTCTACCCCTCCAACAAATGCGTAATCAAATCCTGCCTATCGGGCTACAGACAGTTCGTCCGTTGGGAGCCGGTAACGGACGGAGAAATCGGATGATATTTGATCAGTCCGAGATACACAACACATTAAATATTACCTTGGTGTATGGCTGCCGGTGCCTCCTAGCAGCTAGTTCATTAGAAGTGACCGACCCACTCTGATCCATGCAACTCGGCTAGTTAAACATATTTTCTTCGTGGCCTTTGGATCATACAGCTGATCCCGTCAGGAGCAATTGTCCCCGCATGCTGAACACCATCTCACCGAGGTTCTCAGATTTTGGATGCCCCCAACATGGTTTATCTCGTCCGTTGAGCGGTCTACCGGGCTGTGGACCTAAATGCATGTTTTGGTTTCGTGGAGCCACAGATGACAGTTGGCTAACCAAAGGGGGGCTATGCCTGTCTGAAATCTTAACTAGTGTAGAACCACACCTAGGGCTTCAGTAGATAAGGCACAATAACAAACTGCGGAACAACAGGCAATTGTCATCTGCTCCAGTATTTACTGTTGAAGCGGAAAATCGAACGTCTGATGTTAGGGCTCGCAAAAACACCCAACGGAGAGGGGGTAGTTTATCATTGTCGTGGGAAAATGACTTGATGAGTGTTTTGAAAGGGTTGTCTCGCTTTCTTATTCTCTTCCCAATTGTTTATTCTTACGCGAACAAAATGCGAAAAATCTTTTCCAACGGCTGAAAGTAGAACTCACCGTAGATACAGCAAAAATTCGTTTCTATATTGACGGAGATATTCTTTTGACTGTAAGAAAATGGACAGTATAAACAAACGATAATATCTCTGAAATAATAAGCGCCGTGGTGCAGATTGTCAGAATTTCGTAAACGCGGCATTTTGAGCATAGTGAATTTCTTCCAATCTGACGTAATTTGACCGAAGGCACATTTAGATCTATACAACTTTCCATGTTGCCTAGGGATTATGCCGACATGCTTCGAATTTATGTTAAAAGTAGTCGGAATTCAGTTAGAATATCTCTCCTTTTCATAAGATCTCACAAGAACAGTAATGCTTCCAGATTGCGAAGCAACATACTAAGAATCAATGCACCTTACAGTATGCACGCACGTATATGGCCGTGCAAAACGGGTCATGTTTCATAGCAATGCATAAGAGGTATCACTGAAGTAGTTGGATGACATTTCTGGGTAGTTTTGAGGTAATTCCGAAATTACGTAGGAAATGATGCAAAGATGTTTCATATACAATCCTACCACAGCCTGAATATTGATGTTATCCAAAGTGTGTTTCATGTCCTGACTTGGTAATTCAAGAAGCTATCTAAGCAGTGAATATTGAAATCGAACTTCTAGAGCTTCTTGGTCTATGAGATGAGAACAATTTCGTACTGCAATTGCTGGGTGCCATATCAAAATGACCAAAAAATTACTGGAGCCCACCGGCGAGAAAATCGATCACCTGTGTTTATTGATTCTGGGTTTCTGGCAATACATGCATTGAATTGTTCCTAACAAGTCTCATTTTGTTCTCCCTAACGAGCGTGATGTATGCATCTTGTGGCCAAAACGGGACATTGACAAAATTTCTAGTATATCTGCGCGCCAGATAGCACTGAATCATGCCGCTTACTGTGTAAAGGCTTCGTCACTTGTTGCGGAATTATGGGAACACAAACTCACGCATTTTGCTTTTTATGCTCTTGACTATTGAAATGAAATGTATTCATATGACGGTTGCTGCATATATATATATCATATATGTAATATCCTGAAGTAATTTCTATCTACTCTCTTGTCGTATCTGGCAACCTCTTGGATCATCCGCTTTTGTTGACCTCGATTCTTCTACTGTTTTGCTCGTTCTTTCTCACGTTCATTCGCACAGAACGTTTACTGCGAATGGATCAGACGCAGATCACCTGTTTCTTTCAAGACGATTTGGCCAAAGATTTTCAGTTTGACGATGATGTGGCTATCGACTCTTTGAAAGAGTGTTTGGAACAATTACGTCGGAACAAACTCGACCAGCCTCCACCACCAAGTAAGGCCTTTAATATTTTCCTATTTGCTCTTTCTCGCTCTCTCTCCCTCTCCGCCGCCTCAATCTGTCTCTGTTTTTTTTGGACTTCACTACCTTATCCCTCACCAATCCAGTCCATTTTTATCACTGATTTTTTCATTGACGTTATCTACTCTTTATCAAGATGACCTTTCTGTCCAAAACGATGTTGAAGAAAGCGATGTTAATGACACATCAACATCAATTTGCTAACTCTGTTCTCGGTCTGTTGAGGGTGACGATAGTAGGTCTTTCGTCTCAACTGATTCGGCCATTGAACCCTTTGCATCCCAAGTGCCAACTCCATTCCCCTCCTTCCACCCCCCCCACCTAAGGCTTCACGTTTACGTGGTCGCATCGAATGATATACCAATTAATTTGATGATGATGATGATGATGACCAACTGTGCTTCTCAAACCGAGTCCTAATTTCTGATTTACTGCAGGTTTCTTCTGATGAGGATTGTAGTAATGATGATGATGAGGCTCCCAGTTGACGTAGTGGGATCCGTCGTAGTTGCCCTAGTATTTCCGGATTCATTGAAATCCAAAGATGTCTGCCCCGTAAGTTACGTAGCCAGTGCACTTTTCATCCATGATGAATGCTGGCTGCTTTTATGCGTGTGTGAAAGTAACTAAGATGGGTAGGTGGTTTCTGCACGTATGGGTTTCTTTGTAATTTTTAATTTCGATTTCCTATCTAAGAACAATGTTAATGGGACATGCTCGCTTTAAGGTTCCCGTTATGTCTGCCTATATATGTATATGCTGTTTGGAGGGTATTCATTTTTCGGTCAATGTTATCTCACGTTGTGAAGTACAAATTTTCTCATGCTGGTGCCTTTTTAATTTCCCTGTGGCTTATATCTCGCGCTCCGCGGAACTTCGTATCTTGTAACATTCGGTCAGCAATCGAGTCATGTGCTCTACTCTGACTGTTAGTGAGCATTTAAAAATACATACACCAAAAAACATACGTAGTGGCTAGTTCCTCTCAGATATAACCCAGTCGATAGAATACACCTAGCCCGTCAAGTTTGCCTGCTAACGTCCGAATATTTTTGTCAAAGGTTGGCGATATAACTCATTTGGCTTCCCTGAGTGGCGCTGAACACGTTAAGATTGTACTTTTGCAAGAAAGATGGGTTCATGCTATTGTCAAAGAAGATGCAGTTAATCTGGGTTCATGTTTTCATGCGATCGTCCGTTAACTTTGAGAACCATAAAGGGTGGTGTGATGTCGTTTATCTTTTGTAGCTAGTGTGTGAATCCTTCTGTCTCCTATTTCATTTCAACGTTTAGAAAACGACTTGCACTACTATCTGCTTCAAATCGTATAATTTTAGTACATGCCGTTTCGTTTTACTCATCGGTGTTTGCAGTGCACCTCGTACCCTAGAGCAGGATTTCAGACAATTTGGTTAACCGTATGATTACTTACATCGGCCCATCGTTATGCGTCATTGCTGGGGACGTTTACAAATTTGATGTTTTTCACGTCACCTCTTGGTTTCTGCAATCATGCGCAGTTGCCTACATGTAGCAATGCTTTCCTTGCTCTGCTTAACTGTCCCAATCTCTTTCGGTTTGTGAATGTGTTCCATTTGAAATGTGTGGTCAGTGTACCTCACTTTCGCATTCGCAAGTTTAGAGCAAAATTGATTCGTTAACATGACCCTATATTTCCCGCTTGCACTGTGGACAGGCGTGTTTGACCCAACGAGGACCTGAACATCCTGATTAATATTGTCGGTTTCACTGACTTTCTCGTCTTTCCGGTCCTCTCTGCAAACATATGACTGAGTGCCTTAATTCCTGCCATGGCATTTGTTGCCCAGCTGGAACATATTTGTTCCGATATGAGAGATTTTTGTCCTCCTCTTTAGAACGGTTGCATTGAGCTAAAGAAAAAGCGCGAAAGGCCCTCTGATGGTACATAGTCAAGCTTATTGCTGCTGCTGCTGCTGTCAAAATTGAGGATAGACGACTAAGTACACTGTATGTGAGCATTGATCTTGCGGACAAAAGCTTCCTCGAGATTTGGGAATTCGTTGAACAATTGTGTAGTTAATAATCAGAATCCAAACCTGACGTTCAAGAACTGAGCCGTCAGTTTCGTGTAAGCTCTATCCTCAACACTGTCTCTCTCCTCCAATCGTTGCACATGACAAATTCACTTGTTTCACAGAACTAAGTCCTGCGAGAACTTTACTGAAAGTCATAGGCCGTAGATCTTTTGGGATTGATTTACTTTATCCTTGTTTACTCAATGCTTGTGCTTCTCATCTTGTGGCCCTGGTATCCAACCTTTTCAATATTTGGTTTGTTATCGCGATCATTCTCGAGTGTTGGAGGCTGGTTAGAAGTCGCCGTTTCTAAGACAGAATCCGAGACGCGTCGATCTATTGTTTGCTCTCCAATCCTATTGGATGTATTCGTGAACATGCTGATTTATCGCATTTTAACTGATGTTCGGCCCTCCCGATCGCATGCAGTTTGCGTACAAACTCCTTAGTGTGCACGTCGTGAGACTGTAAGCCACATTTTTCACTTAGTTGTTTACTCGTCTGATGACGCATAGATCCCGCATGACAGGGCTTGTTTTTCTGGCCTCCTAACGCTATTGGGTTCCTCGATCGTTCGGCTCTTTTCAGATTATCCACGAACACAATTCTGAATCCACCATTTTAAATGTCTTATGCGACTATTTTTTTTACATTCTCACTCAATCTAGTTCTTTTGGTATTAATAAATTCTCATCCCTCCCAATTACTGCTGGTGTTCTCCAACGGGTCGTTCTATCTTTATCGTTCTTTGCATTGCCAAGCTCCCTTCTTTCACTGTCTGCAAACATGCTATTCACTGAAATTTAATATTTTCAACTGTTTTGATATCCTGTATTTTTTATCTGTCTTCAGTGATCTGCGATGGATACCAGTTAGTATTCAGAAAAATTCTTCAATCCTTACTGTTTTAATCGACGATCTTTCTTGGATTAAATCTGTTGAATCTGTATTTCATAAGGTAAACTTACTCATTTTTGCCCTTTAGACTTAGAAAGCAAAGATCACTGTGTAGAATTGTTCTCCAATTTGCTAAATCGCGCATCCTCACATTCGCTTGATTGCTCTCCGGTAGTCTTTCTTGATCCGAGAGAAAATGATTTTGATAGTATCGTCAAATCTATGAAACTAATTACACGTCGTGGTCAGCTTAATAATCACTAAAGCATAGAGGTACAATGACAGATTTTTTTAATCTCCCAATACTTTGGTGCTTGTGGTTGATTTTCAAACAGTTTGCAATTCAACACTAGCTACTGTCTTCACAAAGTAGTCTCCAATGTTTTTTTTCTGATTGCTCAACTCGTTCCACATTTAGGCTCCCTCGTTTTCCTATTTACACATGCAGCGACGGGCTTAATTGCCATCTTGTTCGTTTAGGCATAAATCGCTAACCGGTAAGGAGTTGCCTTAAAGCTCCTCTCCATTGATAGCCTATTCCGTTATTATCCACTCACTTTCGTTCTCTTTTGTTATTTATCTTAGCATGGTGCTCATTTTGTTCCAGTGATTATGAGTACGTATGCTTTCGATCGTGTTCTGTTTGAGTTAAAAATCCGTCATCATGTGAGTGCATAGAAGCCTTAATTGGCTTCAGTTAACCTGAGGTCCAACTGGGAAGAAGAAGCTGCTGACCCAGGTTAACTTCTTCATGTTTCTACATCAAGTCATAGCTTGGTTTCCGCCTCACTTCTTTCTGCTCATTTTACAGAGGGCTGCGAAAACGTGGGCGACCAGCAGTCGTGCGTAAAATGCCTAGTGTGGACGGATTCTCTCTCACTTGGGGACTATCAGTACCCAACACGACGAATCACTTCTATCAGATTCGAGCGATTCTTGGGAGATATTGTCAGTTGAATACACAAAACCGTCGGACATCCTCGATCCGGATGATCTAGGCCTGGAAACCGTAAATAAGAACACTAAGCACAATGATACCATCGTTTCGAATGAACTTGATACGGTAAACTACCAAATTCATTCGAAACGACTAGCGGCGTTCGACAAGGGTCTCCTATCTCTTCATTTCTGTTTAACTTCGTCATGGACGAGGTGATGGAAGATGCTCTGGGAGTTCTTCTGAATGTAGAAATTGAACTGGGAGATAGACTGTCGAGATCGGTTGGTCGGTTTGGCATGTGCTTTGTACCTTCAAAATGCAAACAACTGTTACGGGGCTGGATGACAGCAGTGCCGAACTTGTTACTGGATGGAGAGGAAATAACGACTGTGGACCGTTTCACCTACCTTGGTAGCTGCGTGTCCAACGATGGTAACATGGTAGTAGAAGTAAACACGCGTATATCCAAGGCTCGGGCAGCTAACGCTGGATTGAAGCACTTGTGGCGTCGGCCTGATATTTCAGTGAAACTAAAGTTGAAAAGGCCGTGTATACAGTGCTGCAGTGCGCTCAGTTCTGTTGTACGGTTGCGAGACGTGGAGTATGCGTGTGGGCGATGTTCGTCGGTTAGAGGTTTTCGACCCCTGATATCTACATAGCATGGCTAGGATTGGATGAAGTGATCGGATGAATAATGTGGAGGTCAGGAATCTAATACTAGGTGTTGGATCTTAGAATACCTTATTTCGGCGTATGAAACTTAGTAGACTACGCTGGTTGGGCCGCGTGTTGCGTGTGGTGAACACTTGTCTACCATATCATGCCCTATTTTGTGTTACTCCTAAGGAATGGAGTAAGCCGTGTGGAAGTCAACAGATGACGTGGCAAAATGGGATGAGAAAATGTACAGCGAACATAGGTAAAGTAGGTGTCTCCCGTCTTTGTGGTTGAGTTCCGAAGGACCCGTCAACTAGCAGGCTGGAGACACTTATGAATATGGCAGTGAACCGTGAACAGTGGCAATTGTGTTGTCATTTTCTATCGAATCAGAATGATTGAGAGAAAGCGTCTGTACAGTTAAACTGTGTTTCGTGTGTTGGCCATGGCAGTATTCTTATCTTTTCGCACCTGTACAGATCCACTCCGTGTTCCCCTTGGGAATTCACTCTTTTTATAGAAACGTGTAACTCTGGGGAAAAGGCAGCGGTCAGTGAGGGTTGCTTTGCTGTTTAACGCTAAACGTTGATGCTGCTGCTGCTGATGATGATGATGGCACCGTACATATTTTGAGAGAAAACCGGATGTAATGGCAGCACCATGGGTATCGCAGTTTCGCGAAGGTTAACCTGCATCTTGCTGTTCGCGATGTACTCTCCTCCCTAACCTTCGCCAGCTATAATGAATTTTCCAAGGTACTTAAATTTATTGATCAATTGTAACTGATCATCTCAAACTGTGCCTGCAGCCACAGGCTCCTGCTTGTCTTCCATTAATGCTTTCCATTTCGAAGATACAAAATAAACGTATCTGGATATTTCAACCGCCCGGAAATTCAATTCATGTTGAATTTTCTCCCTATCATTGCTGAAAATGAAGGATATCCTAGCCCTGGTTGAAGTTAAACGACTCCTTTTGTTAGACTAGACGGTGCGGGTCGTGAAATGAGTATCCTGTTTAGTTAGGCTGAAAAACAGACATGTAAGAGAGCCTTTTCCTACTCCATTGTACGTATTCCCTAATAGGACTTGAAAAATTGAGGTACAACCCTTTAAGGGCTGGTGCTTACCTTTCGGACATTCCAGTCCTCGAGAGACATTACCATATCATGGACCTAATGTCAAAGTCGAGGACTACGCGGATGTCAAAAAATAGAATATTTGTTTGGCTTGGAAAACAATGACGGTTCTCTGACAAATGTCGGATGTTGAAAATTCGCATGATGCGTTCTCGGGCGGCCTTAAAACCAGTCCGCTGTTTGCGAGTTTGCTCTTCGCACATTTTTGGCAATCGGCGTAGAATAACAAATGCTACCAATTTCGACACTATTTTGTCAAGTCATGTAGTTCTTCGTTTAGCATAGTTTGACATTTTGCGCCACCACCGGTAAATTCAATCAGCAGCCGATTCCTTCCGCGACAAAGGGATTTATTCAGAATTCGGGCCTAAAAGACCATTCTAACAAATTCCTCTCCATCGTCTTCAGGTGAGGCTGCGAAAAAACCCATCGATACTCGGCCTTGTTTATGTTCTAGGGATTGGATTCCCTTATGACTCTCCACAGAAGGTGGATAGAGACAAGATTGCTACATTGGTAAGTTCTCATGGTCAAATTTTAGAATGCGGTAATACGGCTATATTTGATCATCCTTCTGTAATTGATGGGTTGCCAAGACTGAAGATGACTCGAGCCCACTGGACAAACGGCGATAGTGCTTGCTGTCCTAGTGAATTTTTTCCTGGGTCAGATTCTTTCTCAAATCATCATGAAAAATCTCTAATTTCCATTACGACGAAGTGAACTTCACTTGCCGCTGTGTAATTCTGTCAATCCTTCCCGTCCCGTCCTAATATTTGTCTGGCAAGGCTTTCAAGAAAAGGTGTATTAGTCAAAGTCCTAACTAAGGAGTCGTTCGAAATAACCCTACTATCTTGCAAGTTGTACCCAAACATTCAAGAATTAAAGATGCAGTTAGGACAAGAAAAGGCTTAATGTATTACCGGCAATCTTAAAGGATTGTGCTCATGGAAACAACCAGTATAAAGTATACGGAGACTGTGTGTCTGGAAACCGTTTTTTTGCAATATTGGTAGAAAATGGCGAGGCACTTTTCTCAGTTACTCAGAGGTCAGACCTCAAGTCATGGCGTCCAAAGAATCACCGAGTCCAAATCGATCATAGTGATTGCGTCATGTGTTTCATATGTCTACAAACACCTCTGCTGCTGTGGGCTATCCTCCGAGGCAAGCAACAGTTAACGGATTGGTCGAGGGGGTCAGTCGATGGCGTAGCAAATAGGTATACACACCTTAATCAGCGAACTGGCTCATGTAGGTACATTTAGACTGCGACTGCAGTTGGGCTTTGTGTTTATTGTTTTCTTTTTCTCTCTTAAGACGATACCGCTATGAAGTTGCAACTAAAACCAAAATGCAAGGTTGATGACTGTTAAAACTGAACTAAACTGAGTATGAGTCAGTAATTTTATAGTTGAATAGTATTACAATGGCTTAACAGCAGCTGCTTTATAATCCCCGATCGTTTCATTGATGTTTCAGAATCCAGCCTGATTTAGCCCACTTATCCAGCGGTTTTCCAGGATGTGGTCGCTGGAACCATAAACAAGGTTTGGATAAATTACGGAGGCCATGCGGATGGAAGATAACCCAGGGAATCCTTACAACTCCCCTCCGCGGTCTATCAAGACCCACAACATCAGGGTGCAGAACCGGTAACAGTGATCCTGTAACTCGGTTTGGGACAACCAGATAAGGTCGCATTACATCAGACGTTGTGGTGATTCGGACTCCAACTAATTGCCATCAATCTCACCTATCACAGTGGGGTTTAAACGAGCAATTTTCGAACCGGAAACGTCTGGTCGACCCACCCGCTGTTGACGATATGAGTGGTTGCATTCGAACCAATGGGGAAGCGAATACTATCACCACATTGTTTTATCTGAACTGCAAGCGTCAGTAATCATTGATCGCCAAAAACGAATGGGTCTTCATTCTCCAGGATCCACTGCACCATATATTGCAAGACGAACTTAAGGTCTTCAGTTTGAGCAGAACAAATTGATGTCGCTTTTTGATTCATCTGACCGTGATCCGGAATTCTTATCTATGTTACCGAGTTGAAATGAGATTGATATTGCGCCAGGTTCTGCCTGTAGATTGGTTACGCGCCTTGATTTCGTCAAACGCGTGCACTACTTCTATCTAACATCAGCTTATTCCACTGGCACTTTTGCTCACCTTTCGATAGGAATGCACAGTTTCGCATTTCAGTCCATTTGTTCTTCTTTTCCATTGTTTTGACATGAAATAGCCAGTTAGTTGTGTGTTGCTCCCGTGTACGTTGTCTGCAAAGTAACTGCCTTTTGTGACTTATTTCTGTGCCTTGATTCGTTCAACAATGGGAGCAAACTCGTAGCTTTATTACGAATTGGAGTAAAAAAACCATTAGGAAAGTCAAACTATTTACCCACGCAAACCCATATGCTTCATTCTTGCTTTATGCGTATGTGCCTTTCTGTATGCTCAAGTACTTGTGTATCTATCTGTGCATGAGCACCTATTACATCCTTCAAGTGATTGATAAAATTTGCCGATCGATCAGGCAAACTGAATTGCCACTTCGTGCAAAACAGCGTGCGAAAAAGTCGTGATTACCCCTTGTTGTATTAATATAAGGAGCCACGTAGACATTTCATGCAAATATTAATTTAGTCTATATAATTTGAAAACAATGACCATTCACATTAAGGAAAATGAAGCGACGTACACAAAAAAGGGGTCAAGTGCCAATATTGAAGGTAATGGTCGAAAGTCGAATTCACTGTAAGCACCGTCTAGAGCAAAACCGATGTGCGCGTCAATGCCAGTGCACGCACAAGGTAGCCAGTCACCTATATGACAAATTCGCGATCGATATTTTAACGTCCTCGGGTTCCAGCACTTGTCCACTTCCTTTGTGCTGTCAACCCGCTTTTGCCAATTTCTCATTTGGTGTCCATGCGTGCGTTTGCACGGCACGATCTGGTTTCGTCTAACTGCTTGTGAATTCGAATGAATGTCCGACCGTTTGTTTTCTCCATATGATCGTTTTTCTGCAGATAGGTGTCCTCCACATATCCCCTTCAATTAATCATAATTACGCGTTTCCGAGTTTTTTTTGGGTGCTCAGTTTCACAGAGTAATCCGTTGAAAATGGCCTGTAATTAATGTTCTGGAAATCGTCTTCTCAAAAAAACAGATGTCGTTCCTCATCTGTTGCTAATCAGTGATTGTTCCCTCCTGCTCGTTTCGGTGAGAAAACCCAAGTAGAATTGGCACAAATTTCGTTTTATTAGAAAGAAAATTACTCATTTTTAGAAGTAACAAATGCATACCTATGCCTTTGTGACTCGCATACTTCATCGATTTTCCGAATCAACGCCTGATTGGTCTTTTTTGCCAGTTAACTTCCAGTCTAACGGGGTTAAGTTCGCTTAGTAGGATAACATGGACCGTTCACATTGAGTGATTTCCACGACCTACTCTGTCTAGCTCAATTAGTTTGCTTTTCTGCATTTTTGCCACCCATCTTCTACTCTGTGTCGCCTGGCCTTTGGTAACCCATGAGTTGACACAGTCCCAGTTTGCTAGTGCCATCGGACCGCGTACACGGTCTACTAGGAGCAGATTGCGCCCGTTTATGTGTATTAAATGTGACTTATCAATCACGTTCCTTCATCGCGCGACCGTTTGTGAGCGATAAAATAACTGTTGGCTTTGGTACAGACAAGACAATATTAGCATTCCCTCACATCCTACTAATGTGCCTAACAATCATTCAGTATGGGTAGTAGATTAAATCTCACATCGAGGGGTTCATTGTGCATTATCAGAGCCCGGCCCACCATTAAGAAACCGTAGAATCACTTGTGCAGCCGTGTCATCCTTGTTAGACATCATCAACCTTGAAGTTCCAGTGCACCCGAACTCGGACGCGAAATGTCATCCGTAAAACATCTGTTCAACTTTATCGGTTTTTCATACCCACTGTCGAGTACAACTTAATAGGAGGAAGGATCCACCAGCCAGATGAAGTATCTGTGTCACATGGTTGGCAAGACCCCAAGCTTAGCTATATACCCTATCAGACTTTAGAATCCCTCCGACTCTTCTTAATGTGCAACACGAGTTTAATATCACTCGGCGATGATAAGGCCAAGAAACGTAGGTTATGACATTGCGTCTTGCTTGTTTCTTCTAACCAAATTGGACGAACAGAATGAGCTTATTCAGTCGAACCAGGCAGTTCGACCCTGTTGCAAACGACCTACTATGACTTTGGAAGTAACTTATCTGCCTTGAAGTCTCTAGTTCGCGTTTTTATTTCTTACCAAGCTGCACTTTCGATTGCTCCAAAAACGATCTACCCTGTATCTTACACATTTTAATTGCATGCTTCGTGCATGGTCTCAGTAAATACTGCATGCCGCGTGGCCTCTGGGGCCCGAAACTGCGGTAAAAAATGACCACACAGAGTCTCAGTAAGCCAGGTGTGAAAACGGGCCAGGCGACGGTGGCTTGCCGTTTACTATCAGTAATTGGCGTATCTATAACTTGAATCTTGACTTTTGACTTGGCAGACGCTCAAAGTTTACTTGGGCACCGCTGGTCATATGTTCTCATGGTATGTATTTTGATATGCCTTCATTTAGTCTCTTCCTCTTTATCATGTATCTTTGTCAGCTGCAGATATGCTTCCGCGCCGTTCGATTGGCTCATTGGGCCCGGAATCCGTGTGGCAGAGTCAACCGAACTTGCGGATTCACGAATCCAATGACGGTCCTGTCATGAAACCCAATTTGTCCGTCTCCGTCGCTGATAGTCACCTTGTGAGTTTACGACATCCGCTCTTCCTTTGAAGTTTTGTGGATATCATATTCACAGCCATTCATCTCGATCTGCTGATACCCGTTTCACACTCGACAGTAAATTGGCTTCCATGTCAATTCAGCTGCCCAACTCTCTTTTATTGTGTTGTATAGACTTTTGCGTACACTAAATAATGCCGCATTTCAGACAGCATTCCGCGAAACCTCCCAGTATGATCAAATGCGCAAGTGTGTTCGTCCGTATGCCTGCCTGTCTGTCTATCTCTGCACACGGGAATAAAGACAATAATCTATGAGGAATCGATCCTAAAGGAAAGAGGTTTGAAGATGTGCTTAGTCACAACTCAAAGTTTGTTACTAAATGTGTTGTACCGGACTCATTGATGAGTTTCTCCAAGACGTTTCGGATACTTTGCTTATCTGTTGTACTGTTTGACCCCGTTCACAGATCGACCTACTATTCTCTGTGATAGTCTTTGTCACTCAACTTCCTGGAACTGGGTATTTCCATTGGACCGTCTGTTGACCGAATGATTACGTGGGCTTGTCAGTTTATTCGATCCGGTTTGGTGGATATCACCAAATGCTGTTTGGATCCAAAAATGAAAGGTTCTTTCCTATCCCTCCCGTAGGAATTCGGTAGCAAAAGAAAACCCAGACACATCATAGCTGTACCGATTGTTTGTTTCTTTTTCGAATTGGTGTTAGAACTTCCGTAGATCGGTTACCCCGTTTGGCACAAGGGGTTCCCGCCCTTCATTTTTTCCTCACAGTTCTTCGAGATATTTCAAGCTATGTGCTCTTACCTTCTTGTATGCTTTGCTTCCACACCACAGCGCCCTCGTCGCAGACGCGAGCTCACTGTTCGTGACGTGGCTCTCAGTCCACTTCCTCAACGTGCCCCACTCAAATCCCAACCACTTCCACCAGTCTCACCAAGTTTCAGCTCCCCCGGGTTCGCCAGCCCAGCCTCGATTCTGACTGCTGCCGCAGTACAAAACCGATATAGGACCGGTCGCTCGGCCGATGTGATCCCTCAGTCCGCATCGCAATCGGGTCCGCTAGATGATTTTTCGAACGGTCGCTCCCCTTCCGTTTCAACGACATCTTCTGCGTTCCTGTCTGACATAAACTATGTCCCACGACAGGGATCGTATCCTGCCCGATCGGTATGTGTCTTGTATTTGTTTTTATTTCCCTGATAACCATGTGATAATGCGGAATAGGGACCATTTGGTTCCTGTGCTCGTCTTCATGTCAAACAATATGATCAGCCTAAACGGTGTGAATCGATTGTCGTTAGCATTACATCTAAGTTTAGTTCTCGTTGTGTTTTCCGATTAGCGTTAGCCTAGTTGACAATCATCAAACGATCGTAGACTTGAAAAGTGCTTTCGACTCCGTGGATCGACCAGCACTACTCAGTGCTCTCCACTGGAAGGGTATACCAACGAAGTTTGTGAACCTTTTGCGAGCATTGTACTCGCATACCTATGGTCGTGTTAGGGTATTACGGTGAACTGTCACGTTCATTCGAAACCACCAGTGGCGTTCAACAAGGGTGTCCCATCTCTCCATTCTTGTTCAACTTCGTCATGGACGAGGTGATGGAAGATGCTTTAAGAGTTCTCCGGGATGTAGGAGTCGAACTGGGAATTAGAGGGAAGCTATGTGATCTAGACTACGCAGACGACGTCGTGTGCCTTTTCGAGTCTGCGGACCATACACAACGGGCACTAGACAGATTGTCGAGATCGGGCGCTCGGTCTGGCATGTGCTTTGCCCATTCAAAGTGCAAAGTGCTGTTACAGGACTGCACGACAGTAGTGCCGAACTTGATACTGGATGGAAAGGAAATAACGACTGTGGACCGTTTCACCTACCTTGGTAGCTGCGTGTCCAGCGATGGTAACACGGGAGTGGAGGTAGATACACGTATATGCAAGGCCCGGGCAGCTTATTCTGGACTGAAGCACTTGTGGCGTCGGCCTGATATTTCAGTGAAACTAAAGTTGAAAAGGCCGTGTATACAGTGCTGCAGTGCGCTCAGTTCTGTTGTACGGTTGCGAGACGTGGAGTATGCGTGTGGGCGATGTTCGTCGGTTAGAGGTTTTCGACCCCTGATATCTACATAGCATGGCTAGGATTGGATGAAGTGATCGGATGAATAATGTGGAGGTCAGGAATCTAATACTAGGTGTTGGATCTTAGAATACCTTATTTCGGCGTATGAAACTTAGTAGACTACGCTGGTTGGGCCGCGTGTTGCGTGTGGTGAACACTTGTCTACCATATCATGCCCTATTTTGTGTTACTCCTAAGGAATGGAGTAAGCCGTGTGGAAGTCAACAGATGACGTGGCAAAATGGGATGAGAAAATGTACAGCGAACATAGGTAAAGTAGGTGTCTCCCGTCTTTGTGGTTGAGTTCCGAAGGACCCGTCAACTAGCAGGCTGGAGACACTTATGAATATGGCAGTGAACCGTGAACAGTGGCGATCGTGTTGTCATTTTCTATCGAATCAGAATGATTGAGAGAGAGCGTCTGTACAGTTAAACTGTGTTTCGTGTGTTGGCCATTGCAGTATTCTTATCTTTTCGCACCTGTACAGATCCGCTCCGTGTTCCCCTTGGGAATTCACTCTTTTTATAGAAACGTGTAACTCTGGGGAAAAGGCGGCGGTCAGTGAGGGTTGCTTTGCTGTTTATCGCCGAACGATGATGCTGATGATAATGATGATGGGGTCCGGTTCTTGCGAAACTGTCGATTTAATTTAAGTGCTAACAACAACCCGTTATCGTTGGAATCTCTCTGATGGTGTCTTCTTCGTTTCGTTGTGTTGAATTCTAAAATTTTATGGTCGCGGTTTTTGAGTTTGGTGCAATGCATCGGTCCTTCGTTGTTGCGAGTAATCTTGTTCCTTGGCGTTGTTGCATGAACAGTGTTGCCGTTAATTACGAAACCGCTATTCACTTCCATAGCTAATGTCGACGAGCGCTAACATATTACACAATGTGGTCAACATACCATCGCGGTCCAACCCGTTTAGCCGAGAGGATAAAATAGTCAGCCGATGGTCCACCACCCCGAATTCGAGTCTCAGCCTGAGCTCGGTGGATTTGTGCAACTACCGGAAAAAAACGTAACACATGTGTTAGACCGACTTCCAGTCTGTCCTACTTCGAGTCCCACTTCAATGCAGGTTGTTGGGATTCGATGCACACCCATTGCACAATGACTTCTAACAGGAGGAAGAAAATAAAACAGCAGCCGTACACTGGTGCCTCAGCGGTATCCGGTGATGAGTTGCAATTCCTTATGACGAGTCACCTTGCAGGCATAACATTTTTAAGGGATTTGGTGTAGACTGATCACCAAAAATACACCCCCTATATAACTTGTGATCCGGCGACTTCACACAATGGATTTGGACTATTTCCATCTGTGTGCTTCCAATCGCGTTTTTACCTGCTCCAATCTGCTTTTGCGCAAGCCGAGCTCATGGAGGTCGAACACACTCCTATATTTGCACTTTCTAACCCTACATTCCACTCGTTTGTCCATTTTAGATTGTGTTGCTCACAGCCAAGATTGTCTAGTGTGCGGTCGAAATGCGGCCATCACGAAAGTCGAGCCACCAAGTGCCAAATACTTTGGTCTTTGAAAACTGTCCGTGAACAACGCTAATCGACTAGTTCAGAAGTACGAATGATTAACAACAGCAGCCGGAGAATCGAAAGACCGCGCACTGGTGATGCTAGGACCACTCATGCACTGGTTTATAATTGTCAAGTTTAATCGATCATGCTCAGTATCTGGAATCCTTAGCCTACCATCCAATCCAATCGCAATCTATATAGTGTTCCACTTATACGCAATGATACCAGGCAATTGATGGCAAGCACTATCCGGAGGATGAATGCTAATAAACCATCTCTCGGTCTAACCGTCATTTATTGCTGAGAGGAAGTTTGAGAAGGTCGCATTATTCTATCCAAAGAACGACCTGTTGATTTCGATTAGAGAGGTTTCATCAATGAACAAAATTATTTTCTTGGATGAGTGAGTGCGACTTTTGGCATTTAGTATGCACCATAGTGGAACCGAATAAAGTTGGCACTATAATTCCATTCGAACCATTGGGGACGTGAATGACGAGTGAATCCACGATGATTCCTCATCAGTTTCTCGTCGGGTATGCGAGGCCAACCTTCAAAAAGAGGTCGGGAAATCCCAAAGCATGCGAGGCATGCCACTTATAAAAAACCGAGTAAAGTTGCTTTGTTCGCCCATGGTATTTCTCGGTTTTACTATAGTCATTACCAAGATAAATCAATTGCATGCGTTACGCACTTTCGCACAGGGCAGTTGTTCATTCACCAAGCAAAAACGGTAGGGTGAATGACCAGGATACTATGGGGATCTTTGGTAACAGACAGTGAGTGAAATAAGTGGTTCCTTTCTTGGATTCGTTGACTGGGGTTTGTAAGAAATTTTAACTGGTAGTGGTTATACACTCAAAGCGTGATTCGAATCCGACGGTCTGCAGCCGACCGTGTCCCTCCCCATTGAGTTATTGTCTGCAGAAAGAGAGGCACGCAACTATGGTAAAAAAATCCATACTGCCTTGGTTTTCGGTCATGCCTCGTACATCAGGAATCAAGGACAGAAGTGGGTTCGACTGAAATCAGATAACCGGTAGTTCTCACAGGGACAGGCATCTGAGCACACTTAACTCAGCCAGTCGGGCCGGTCCGAACGATGGTTGATGCAGTAGTACCAAACACATTGACCTGAGTTCAATCTCTTGATGTGATAATGAATACGGATCAGCGCTAATGAGAGTAAAACTCAATTCTGTTGCTTTTTGAGTGTAAGGTTGACCGGATGATCCAAGATTTCTGTGTGAAAGTAGCAGTCAATCAAATTAACACCAATTCAGCACATTACTGCCAGATAATTGTCTGCTATATATAGATAAGGCGACCAATTAGAAACCAGAGTCACGGTAGACCCAACGATATAATGGACCAATCAGTTACGAACGATCCACCTGACTCAAAAAAAGTATTTCAATCAATACGAACGTGGTGACGAACGAATTCAAACAACCGGTGACAGCTTGCTAGCCCGTCGATGACTGTTTTTGTTGATGTAATTTATGGTCACCGGAAAAACTACATAAATTGTTTTTGCGTTAAAAAAGTAATATGCGCACCGACCGGTCCTAATTCATTCGATCGTTCCTGGTTGTTTACACTGCACTGGACCAGAACTGCAATTAGGAAAACTAAAGGAGCCGACTGGAGATAGGAAGTTTTTTCATCATGCAATGGTGTTTTCGTTGTGTAATAAATAGAAAAAGTAAAAAGACATGAGAAGAAGCAAAACTTAGTCCACTGTACGATATCGGAGTATTTGCAGTCTATGTTTCCCACGATTTATTCGGTTAATCAAATCCAGCAATTCGATCTCGGTCTATGCAGCTCCATTTCCCCCTTTCTTTTTCTTCAGTCTCCGAAGTTCATACGACCACGTGTGAATAATGATCAGTCGCGTTTCTCCCTGGGAAATCAGCTCAGTCCCGCCCCGTCGACGTCCACGTCAGGGTACGCAACAACCGAAGGCCGACGTCATCGAGCTTTGCAAGACTCGGCCTTGAGTTCGCGCACTCCTTCTATGGATATTTCATCCTCTCTCGTGTCCACCACTACTTCATCCTCACGAGATCATACGCTGCAACCGCCACAACGCAGCACACCGGAACCGGTCAATGGTGTGGTGCTCATCTCCGTTCGACCACGGCAGACTGCGGACGGTCAAGCGATCAACCAGGCAATCACAAAAACGTTCGAACGGATTTATGTAACGAAACCTCCGGTCGCACCGCCCGGGTCAAGTAGGTTTCTTATTTATTTGTCCAAGTCCCATTCGACAAGGTATGCGTCTTTGTATTCTTGTCGTCGTTATGTTGGGCCCGGTTTACGATTAGCTGATATCAATAATAGCCGAATATTAACTCCGAGTTACTTCTGTTTGATGCATTTGTAGGGCAATAAACACGAACAGACAAATCATTTCAATCCGGCTTGTAGTCTCACGCGGTTTACTGAACAAAAAACGTCTGGTTGGTACACCGCGAGCATGTTCCTGTGTATACAAAAGGATCGGAAAAACTGAGCGGGTTATAACCCAATCAACAGATGCATACCACAGTCGTAAGTCGATCGGGTAAGGATAGTCAGCCTTCATCAGCGTGGTTAACCAGAGCAAAGTATAACGTGCTTGCCTTGCGAATAGACTTACGCATCAGCCATGGAACCCTTACTGTCGGACGGGCACTGATGACGCCCCGCGGATGGTGGTTGAATGGTCGGTGCAGCGGTGTTTCACCGTGAAGATTGCGGGTTCTACTCCCGTCGCGAGTCAACTAGTAGCTCACCGTTGGCACGCTGTTTTTCCGATGATGTCTTTTGTGGTTATATTAATGGAGGACATAAAATAAGAGGGGGGAAATGGCGAAATGATGTGCACGCAACACGACAATAGTGTACGCGTGTGAGTCAATAACACTCCCATCGCCGCCCACAGCGGGGCAAGCGAACAATTGTATCTGCATGTGAGTCGTGCGCATGAGCCTGTATGTAAAAATGCACGCGCGCACATTTGAGTGCTTGAAGATCGGCCATAGATTGTTCTACATGCCGCTCACTCTGCTCGGAATGGCAGGCCTCAGTAGCCTTGATTATCCATTTTGAATCGTGTGAATTGATAAAAACACTTCATTTACACCCACCCGTTGATCCATATCCTGCCGATTACGGTATACAATGTTACTTTTTTCATCATTTATCTTACAGTTTTACTACTCATAAGTAACGTAAATCAGTGAATAGCATTTGTTTTGCGATTCCGCAGGTGGTCACCCATTAGTAACAGTTCTATCTCAATATTAGGCGGGAATTTGCTCGTTACCATATCCGACCTATTTCGGGCTTGATGTGATTTTATGCTACTGTAAGTTTTAGGGTTGCGCCTACTTGTTTTCTCTGTATACTGGGACCTTAGGACCACGGGGTAAGCTTTTTCTGCTGCGCTTTTGCTTTGCATGTTATTTTTAGATAAGACCAGCCTCGAAATATCTTTGAATCGTCTCTCTCCATTCTAGCAAAAATGCTTTGGTGGTAACCCACATTAAAACGGCTCACAAAATTCCTTTATTCGTGAACAAATTCTGTCGGTTACGGACATTGATAAATTTCCGTATAAAGTTATTCTTTTATTTCGTTTTTTGCTGTTCTGCATTCCAGTGTTTATTTGTCTGTCTTATAGGCAGCTTACATTTGTACTGTCTTCCTCTCCACCAGATGGTCAAATTAACCAGTGGTCATCAGCTAACGAGCGCATATTTTACGCTGATCCGTCCGTCACGCGCCCACCTCCTTCCCCAATATCCGGCTCAAATTTGGGATCGACTGTTAATGCGTCAGAACAACCATGGCAAAGACATCCGATTTCGGTGTTCCGTACGGAATCTGGGCATCGAGCCAGTCCCACCTTTGGACTCGCTAGTGAGCAGCATATTCACAGTCCGAACACGGGAAACTCACGAGTGGAATTAACGACAACCGAGACACGTAATATCCTTATCCCAGTTTCACAGCGATCATCATCTCGGAGTGGCTCGTCGCGTCCTCGAGTTCTACGTGTCGACAGTTTCGGACGTCCGTTGGGCGGCTTGCCAAGTGAGATCAGTCCAACCGGATCGCATTTGAATCGGGAATCCAGTCAGGTGAGTAGTTGTTACCGTCGTCCTTCCCTATCACATTATTACCCTTCTCGTCTTCTCAAAGCAAACAGACATTCACATTTTGTATTTTAGTTTAGTGAATTGAGAATCGATGGCCGCGTTTGTTTGGGCCAGGCCTAGATGATACTCATTCTTTAGTATCATGTGTGCTGTACCCTATAAGCTACGGGATCACGCCGACGAGTAAGTTCGAAAGGCAATTGTGTGTGGTCTTTGTTTGACTGTGCGACTCCAGCGGTCATCAACAACTTTTCACACCTAGATCAGTTCTTCATCATTAATCAAATCTGCTCAAGTGTATTTCCTTATACAATAAACTCTGGCCGGTTATATGGCTTCGTGATTTTTGTTTACCACACGCCGCTTGATAAAACGTTCCCACTCACACCTTGTCCATATCGAACTCGGTCTTTCGATGGGTCATGATAGCGTATCAATCTGCTTTGGTGACTTAGAATTGCTTTACCAACTTCTAACTCGTCTAGATTCGCAAACACATGACTACAGTTAGCCTGGCAAAGTGGAACTGCAATTGAAACAAGTAAACTACCCGCGTTTGCATTTTGTTACGTGAATCGACGGTTGGTTAGGTCTGTCCAACCTTTTTTCTACTCGAAATCTCTTGGATGCTAAAGACAAAAGGTGTTCCAAGGTTCTGGTCGTTCCACTCAACACCAACACGCCTCATTGGCATAGATGTCAACGACCGTACGATGCTTATGTCGTGGCCTTACTCCTTATTTCCCCCTCCTAACTTAGTCTAGGTTTAAATTGAATGATTAACTTTTCCTACTTAGGCTTTTATGCGAACATTTTGTTGATACGCAACAACAGTTATTTCACTTCACCCAGAAATGGAACGAATATTTGAAAAGAATACAATTATTTCATCATAATGTAGTGGTAATTTACAAAAAGATTTTTACTGAACGTAAACCTGGTATTGAAGTTCGTAAAATAATTCAATCACGCGTGAGTACCGACTTTCATTTGTTTGTTTCCTTAAATTTACTCTGTAGTTATCGTTCAGTCACTACTGAATCACCAGTAAGTAATACCGTTCCAGCTTTTCTAACACTCACTGACTTACTCACGCCATCTGGTTTTTGTCGTTGCTTCTAACGGTGTTTATTCCTCAAACGTCATCTTCCCACTTATCGACTGCCTGTTTCTTTAGATGAAGAGAATTCAACCAAGCAGAGTGTAGCAATGTATTAACCAAATCAACCCATAACGAGGCTGTATGGCCAACGAATTTTGTTACTTTGATCAGAGTCATCAAATATCCTGCATAAGCGTTATATCTAACAAAAAAATAAAAATGTTTTTGTTAGATGTGGCAGGACTCTATGTCGCATGATATTAAATGTAGTGAGTGCAATGTCTACGTCCATGGTATTTCCAAGGACTGTTATTTGATGACCCACGCTAACCTATTCCGAATTTTGTTCACAGCCGGTAACATGTCTCTCCTCCCTCCGTTGGACATTCCACCCAAACACGACCGTTGTGACTCCCTGGAGGACTCTAAACTAACTCAGGTCGAATAGCATTAAGTGTGGAAAAATATATGTCAACTTACTTTCATTCATTATCATCGTGTGAAATATGCCCCTTTATGAGTTACTGCAACAAATTAGCAAGTATGGTAGCATTTTGTGAAACTGATATCGGCCCGCTGATCACTCATGCATCTGAATGAAGTCCAAAACAATTTTTGGTTTACCTGTCAAACTTCAAAATGGAAATAACTGTTTCCAGTGGATCGATTGTCTTTTTGCACTCGCGATTCAACAAAACGGTTGTGCTCCTTCTGTTTGCATTTCGACTGAACACTACGTCGGGTCATATCCTGTTTGTCCGATAGTGGTGACCAAGTGGATTAATTGTCTGACACCTCAACAGGTCCTGACCTGAGATCCACTGGTCAATTTTAGTGGTAAATGACAATCCACTGCCCTTTGGATGATTACAACATCTGATTTGTTTGGATCTTATGTGGTTCCGTGGTTTCATGGTCATGGTTACCAGTCCCCTGCCCCCGTGCAGTGGGTCCTAGCGACCGCGCAGCACGCCATTTCCACTTAAAGCACACGCCAAACATGTTACAAAAAAGATCCGGCTTAAGCAGCATTTGGTTGCTCTGAGAAGAACGATAGCGTCTGCGTTTCTCAGGTAGCTAACGACTATACAACTGTACAACTATTCAAATCGAATGGATTTCTCACACGCGTACAATGTCAAATCCTATACAATTCAACATTGCTCACAAACCATCCAATTTACCGGGCTTTCGAATTCCAGGATCGCCTACTGAAACACTTAATAAAATCTGTTCCCAACTTACACTGCTCAATTTGTTTAGTTGACAGACATAAGTCATCGAAGCGAGGAGCAGTGAACCCTGCAGCAACAGCTACGAGGCAGTTCACCTTATGTGTGAATCGCCATTCATCGTCGAGTCTTCTAATCGTGGTCGGAAGGTGGTGGGACACGATACAGTCAGCTACTTCTGATGCTGACCAAGATAACACTGAAAGGCACAACTCCAATTTCATCTGTTTATAAGATTCTGGTGGGAATTGTTGTAACACAATGCCAGGAGTCGGGAATAACCGTTCTGCCAACCAACCAATATGATCTGTCTAACAATCGTCTAATGCTTTCCTATCCTTTCCAGCTCGCCTGTTTTTCACGCCCCTCTTACTTGATAATATAGTCAAATCTACACATTGATAAGGATTTCCGTAGAGTTCTTTTACTTTCCAAAACCACTAAGGATACACGAATGTGTTCTGATTTCGGTCACTATCTCACAGCCTCGTATGCACAAAAGTGGAATAAAAGAGAAATAAAAGAGGAAAAAATAAAGAGAAGTAACTCACAGTTGTGAGTTAATAAACCAAAGAACCTTGTTACGTTGTCTTGAACTAGCGCGTGGAATCATCTACTGAACCAGACACATAACTGGACCTGCACAAGCCAGTCCACTAGTTAGAACCCTTCCGCTATATCGTGGACGGAACATCTTCGCGCACTCCCCAATCACTATTTATGTCAGAGAGCAGCTTTCAGCCAGACAGGAAACCTCCGGGCATATACAGAAGCATATGATCCAGCCACCCTTAGCCTATTCGAATTCAGCATTTCTAAAAAAATGAAACCTTAGATCTTATGCCTTACACGTCACCTCAACGTTGTTGCTAAAGCTCTCCCATCATATTCTAGCAATATTGCAGAGATCATTGTTCAAACACCAATAGTCTTTTAATCTCTTCTGTCCGCAACGGTCGTGTTTCCGAGTCGAATAGCAGAATCATTTTTATCGTCTCTGATCACATCCGACCTTTGATCGACGACACGATGTCACATCGATGGTACAGATGCATCTAATTGTTAGATGTTTACCGACATCCTGTAAATGCTATGATATCTTATCCGATATTCGACCACCTCGTGAAACACCACTGTGTGAAAGAGAGTTAGTTTTTTTCTGCGAGATCAAGAGTCGGCTTTCGGTCAGCCCATTCCCGCACAAGCATTTCGCATTTCGAATTTGCAAATCTCTTGCGAAAAACATAGCTGGACTCTCCTTTAAGCGGTCGAACATTTCTTGTACTTGATGCTTCACTCAGAAGCATAACACCGTCCGCATAATCAAATCCAGGCAAGTCATTATGTGAACAGTTATCGGTGTGACGAACTCAGATGAAAAATCGGCATCAGCTCGAACTCGGTTTCGAATGTCCTCATAAAGCGATTTGGAAAAAGAATTTCCTTTGGCATGCATTCTAGTAAGACGCAGTGCACGATCATCTGGGTTGAGCATAAACTCCAAATAAAAGAGGGCAGAAATTGAGGAATATGCGTTTGTGTTCTAAAATATACCGTGTGCTAAAGATGCGATCAGTACAACTTCAATCTTTCATACGCACTGTATAACCGCCGGACAATAATTTCCGAATGCTGCTTTGACACAGCACTTGCCACACTAATTCCTCTGTGGATTTCATAGGAACCTATGTGACCATCCTCTTAAATCTGCATTAATTATTTGCATTAGTCTTTTGGAATGCGCTCCTTATCTTAGGTTGGCCCAGGGAGTATGGTTAAATTGGATACTAATACTCTGCTGCCATCCATCAGAAAAGGACGGAAACAGTCCGCCTGACCCAGTTATCTCATGCCGTTGAAAATGCCCGTCTTCTTGATGACCTTCATTTTTAATGGTGGGCTGATATCTCTCTTCAAATTTTTGCTTGGCGGCAAAATCGGACGGGCCATGGTCGAAATATGCTACCTGAACTTCTCTTCGAATTGCCAAGCCCAGCGCTCCAAAAGACGCTTCTGGGAGGGATCGAATAAGCCTTCCGATCCATTAATCATTTCACTTACACCTTCTCGTAACTGAGTCTTAGTACTCAGTTGGTAATGACCGCAGTATTTCCTGGCGGTCACAGCCTTTTGCATTATCTTATATTTTGTTCTATTGCTTTAGCCGATCGTTTCTCAGGTTTCTGATCGTCTGACTTCCCCAGGATTTGCGCACTCCCACTGTATGCCGCATCCGAGGGGGGATTTATCTGCTATCATCTAGAAGAGCACTTGAGATCCAGAATATGGATCACTGGTGAGACCCACGTGACTTAAAAATCCTGCAGTGCTAATGCCGCTCCGCGTATACCATTTCTAATCTGGCCCCAATGTTCTGGGCATTTAATGTGTCGATTGGAGCTGAATTCGGCTGCTACCGTCTGCACCGTTTTGCACTTTACCTCGGAATTATTTCAAAAAACTATTTGAAATTGGGTAAAAACGAGCCTCAATTCGACAAGACCCAGCAAGCAAAACTCTGCTAGAAAAACGTGGAATAATACATTGCTCATCAGTGTACCTCATAATACTTACGTGCAAACATCCTCGTGTTCGCAGGATTTTGTTTCAGACCGGAGTGGACGAAACCTCAATAATTCAATGGGACACGAATTGCAAATAATTTTGACATGACTTCGTATAATTTCCACCTAGTCCAGAGATAATGTGGAAAATGATTTAGGAGGAACTATACAGAAGTGGTTTTTGCCTCGGTACGGCTACAGACTAGGTGCAAAAAAGAACGAGCACGAAACGAGACTTGAGATGAGACCACCTACTTATACCAAAATATTCGGCAATCTTCGGTTGAATTGCGTCACGAGTAACCAGGGCGAATGTGATCAATCTGAGTCCAACGTACTGAAGGCGAAAGAAGGCGCCAAGGAAGCCGATATCGTTTTTAATGACAAAAGTTTGTATTCTCCCTTGTCAGTTTGATTAGTTGAACGGCAAATCAACCTCTGGTTCGCCTTCCTGCTCTTTCTGGAACGGTCATTTTGAACGTTAATATCAGCAGGAGGAACCACGAAGAAATTGGTCCAAGTCCCAATAGAACTAGTCCTTAGACTCGGGAGAGCCGCAGTCGATGGGACCTACACGTATACGGCAAATATCACAGAACCATCAAATCGAGCTGCACACAAGAAGTTGTTGACTGAGATCCAATGTAACAACGCACACTCAACTCGTATTCAAATTGATCCCAATGTCTCCATCACGATGAGTATTAGCGACCGGACTACTTGAGACATGAAAAGCGAGTCGAGAATCCAAAGCTGTATCTTGGGTCTGAGGAGTAAGTGTTGAAATAGGGTCTTGTACTACCTTTCCGGAAAACTAGCATACGTCTATCTCAAAAGTGTTGGTTACGGCAGCTTGTTACTTTATCTAGTATGGCGCGTAGACATCGAAGCCACCCAAATGAAGTGAAAATTCAGACTTAATTCGTGCGTTCCATTGTGTTTTGTTCTACCAATATTGCATTGAGATAAGTCTACAAAAGCACGTTCTTTTCTGACATCTCCCGTAATTCCTGAATGGTAAGAACCGAAGTTAATACGACTTTCCGTTGATAGTATGCTCGAAATAGTGATTTTTTCCCGTCACCCAAAATGGAAAATCGAGTTTCTCCTTGGGAATCCCAGCCGAAGCCTTTGGCTTAAAATGTTGATCCAAAATGCAAAACACGTCAATCGATCATCGGAACATGACCGAAACTCCACCAAGATAGCTTTCTCATCGAGCATTTGTCGCGATCATCTTATTATCTAACCTTAATTCGTTTCATGTACTGGGCATATCCTCTAGCCAACTAAACAGTTGCAACACGGTCATTGAACCGGAATATTTAGTCGTGCGAATGCGTGTTCCACTGCACATAACACACCGGACTTCTCTTGCCCATTCCGTTTGTACGGTTGTGCTGTTCGTCCTATCGGTGAGCAAGTGTAAGGTATAAATCCAGGTTAGTTGTTGTTTGTCTGACGGAGACGAAAGTCATGTAACACTGCATATTCCTTCGCGTATTTAACCCCCGGACAACCGTAGCTCGTCACTTGACTAAGCCATTTCCCGGTTCGACCCTAGCTCACAAAGTAAAATCCTTTGGCTTTGAAAAAGTCCAGTAGATTTTTCACACTATTTGTGACCCCCTATTTTTCAAAGAACCTGTTTGGTGACGAATAAGAAGTTGCTGTTCTTCGACACACCTTCGCCGTATTTATATATATATATATGTATGTATATTTTGATACAGCAAAGTATTATCTAGTTTTGAATTTCAGGTAATATCCACCTGGTCAACTAACCATTTCGCCTAATGAACGACTTGCTTTTTCCACTCTTGCCTTTAGGTTTTTGTGGTTTATGTTGTTTCTGTAACTATGAATCTGTCTGTTAGCGGTACTACTGTTATACTGCTAACTCTTGATGCGTTCTTTTTTTCTCTCCGTGTGCCTCTGATCCCATTTGTCTCTTTTTGTCTTGTTCCAAGCTCAGATGTGTACACGTTGCTAAGATACGTTGTTAAGGTAAATAACCTTGTGTTCAATTTTTTCCACTCTACTTCCTTGTTCGCCCCACACTGCACATTATAAGTCTCTGAGTAAATCCTGTCACTCCCACTTTTCCGTGTGTGTGTGTGTGTGTATGTGTGTATGTGGGTTTGTATTTGTGCAACTCTTTTCTGTCGCCACCGCGCTACTACTAGCACTTACCTTTTTTGTCCTATTCTTTTCGTTCAAGTCACCACCATCGTTTAGATCCGTCTCATTCACCAGTCATGTACTGTTTGGTGTGCCTGTCACAGTCCCAATCAAATCAAGAATTTTTAAAGCCATCCGTCACATTCATGATCACATCCATCACGCTTTTTTTTAATACCACATCATTTCTTTCCCTCTTTCCATTCGCTCCGTCCCGCCCTACACCATCCAACAAATCCCCAACCCTGGTTCTGTTCTCGTCGAATGATTTCAAATCTATCCGAGATTGGTTGAATCGCACCGTGACTTGATTGTCGTTGTACCTTTTTCAATCACGTGTTGTTCTTTAGCGTTGGTGTAAACCCATTGGAACGCACACATGACATCGAATTCAGTCAGCTGAGTGTCTTGGTGATGATGCTGCTGGTGGTGATGGTGATGGTGACGATGATCATAACAACAACGACGGTGATCATGTTGGAAGACATTTTTATAAACGTTCTTTTCTAACCCTCCGACGGGAGGGAAATGAGTTTTTCGCTGTCCCTCTGGTTTCCCTTATAGATTGTTTGCTTCATAATTGTCACGAGTTTCATACTCCTTTTCAGCTTAGCTCATGGAAAGTCGATATACGGGTCTCAGTTCGACTGCAAAAGAGTATCAATTCACTGAAACTTTATCGATCTTCTGGGAACTATAATTCATTTCACCGTCCAATGTTGACCACTAAAGTTTTGCTTTCACTAGAGTCAACAGACTATAAGTTTAATCGCCCTTACTTCAGTTCCACAACGAAAATTATTTTCGTTTCATCAGTTTACAGAACCGGAAGCACCAACCCGGACGCGATGTGCAAGGCCGGTTGTTTGTTTGAATAACCTCTGCCAGGTCCCCGACAAATCTAGTGGTTGAATGATGTTAATCGATTACTGTTGAACAGTAGTTCATCTTCCGAAGTGAGATTTGTTGGTGCAGACAGGATCGTTCGCACAAACCTGGTCTTATTTAACCTGAGATCCAACGCACGGAGCGGTCCGTACACGTGTGCTCACGACAAATAAACGAGAGCCTTGTCAACTGACTGGAGTCTACTTCACCGTCCTGGCTTCATTAAGCAGAGCGTGGTTGGACTAGATTCGTGGCGGCCGATTGGAGTTGCTAGAGCCTATCCATGAAGCGGTCATCCATCGATTACCATACGTCATTGGCCTTCTGCCGTGGGAATTAGTAACAACCGTTGAAAGCTTGTTCGGTTATCTTATAAGCTGGGGGATTCGGCTCACATTCGTTGGTCCTGGGTTCACGTCCCGGTTCAAACGGGGTGGATATGCGTTGCTGATGATTCCGGTTATTATGGCTGGCGGTGGCCAAACGGATAAAGTCGTGGCGTTTGGACGGGAAGGTCGCGGGTTCGAATCCGCCCACCGCCGGTCAACTTCCCCACTTGGCAGCCCTCTGCTGGCCGCGGTCACCTTCCTGAAAATTGATGTACATTGTTGTTTCATTAATGAAAGAAGTAAAATATAAACGGTAAAATAATGATGGAAAGGGTTCTGAGCACCAGGAAACTTTTTTCCAATGTATCGATTTAGGCATGCACACATTTTGGGTAGTACGGATGAAAACATGTGCCTGTCGCTTGTGGTGAGTGAATGAGTGCATCAAATTTAGTAGTTTGATGGCCGATTGGAATTTCGTAATCAGATGGATAGGCATGAATAGATGTGTCCAGTCAGTTGTCGTGGCATCGAATTTGTTGCCCTCATTCACCCAGAATGAGCAACAACACATTTTCATCTTCGCTACTCACTACTATATATGTGAATGTATGAATCGATGCATCGAAGAGAAATTTCCCATTCAAAGCCCTTTTCATTTTTTCAAGTTTAACTAGCCAATTGAACGTTGATACCGCATGATGAATGGTTCCGTGCGATATTTAACCCTTTATTGCTTACATTATTCAGTTTATTTGCTTTCTGTAACACCCTCATCTTTTCAAATGCTCATTTAGTATGACATCCGTCACCAACGGGACTGGGTAAGCTCCCACATGGTTTGTACTGTAGTACGTTTGTGAAGCCTAAGACCCATTTTGATCGATTAATTTGGAAGTAAGTCAAAACGAAATTAGGCTTTCTTTTCATTGATAACAACTCGGACAACATTCAATCACATTTTGCAATTATTATTCTAGATGTACCGAATGCAGCGCGTTTCTTTTTCTCTCAAGGTCGTGATGTGTACTGTCCATATCAAACGGAATAGTTTGAAGACCTAAAAATTCTTTTAAGATGAATGCAAAAACTTCGTTTGAGTTTTTATGTCCACTTTTCTCCCTTTTCCTTATGCCAGGCCCTGAGTGTCTCCGACAGTTTGTCCAGCTCCATTTTCCCGGGGCCCGTGAAACCGTATCGACGTATTTCTGCCACTCCATCTGCTCCCGTAATGCCCGCAAGCCCAGCATCCACCCCAGACCCCGGATCTGTCGTGGTTGTTGTCCAGTCGCCGTACTCGCCGACGACTTCAGAGAGCAACCCAAACAATACGACAACAGGATCCGGTTAATCATGCTTTATGGCAGACACAACCATCATGTGGTTGCTATAACTGACAGTTGGCCACTGAATTCACTCAGATTTCTGTTTCTCCTTCTCCTCACCCAAAATATCCGAATGGCACCTCTACAGAATGACCAGTTGTGATTATCCAACGAGGGGTGCACTGCACACCATTCTAATGTGATATACAAATCCTGTACAGTCCCTGACTTTTCGTCTGCTACGGTCTATTTGGTTTGTTTGTTATTTTGAGCACGGGGCTCTCGTTTACGCGATTTCGCCCACATCTTGCTATGTGGATTTTGTGATTCATTAATTTTATTCGGTCTCTTTGTATTTTCGCCCCATATTTTTCTTTCGCATTAACCTTTCATCCTCATCCACTGAATCCTTCCACGCCCCGTCCCTCTCGCCCCGGCCCTGCCCAACTCGCGGTACGAAATGTCCAAGAAAATCCGCTCCATAGATAGATATGTTGCTATTCCTACCTTCATTATTTATTTTCTATAGCTGTTCATGTTCGCCCATAGAAAGCCCGTTGATAACAGAGACTTTATTCCTTTCTTAGAGTTGTTTCCTTCCATTGACCTGCCACCTCCTTCACAAGGATACACACACGGATAATCCAATAAATTACCGACTGTAGATAGGGCGCACAAGATAAACCCGCTCCCTCTTCCGGAACACTATTAGATTTACTATCCGTTGCTCGTTCACCGTCATTATCATTGTACCTTTTTTCCCCTTCCTCTGGTATCGAGATTCATTCCCCAGCCTTCTCTGGAACTGACTGATCGGGCAGTAGGTTACCTCTCTCGCTATCAAACTCTGTCTCTCATCTTTGGGGATTTTCTTCCGCGAAATCTAGCACATTCCAACACGACACAGTCTCATCCTGCCCTATTATCGTTATTTTGCTCTTGCCATCCGACCGATTATGCTGAAACCAAAACCAACAGCATCACTCCTGCCGTTCCCAAAACACACTACCCCAATATCTTATACAGATGTCATTTTATCCTCGTTGATCGCCTCTATCCTGCCCTCTCGGTTCTTACTGGGTTTTTCCAGTCCGATCAAGACGAGATAGTCGTTCCGTATGCGGCAGTCTCTGTGTGCATCCTTCCATTCGGATTCGATATTGCTCGTGACGGTCCCGTTTCCACTTCCGAACCACTCTTCTGGCCAGACCGATTTTCCTCACACTATGGCCATAAAGTATCGCTAGCGGAATACTTCTCGTCGTCCTCCGATCCTAATCTGCTGTGCATTATCATGTTCGATTTCTTCCCACTTATTCCCCCGATCACGCATCATATCTGTCCACCTTTTGGCTCGCTCGTTTGCTTATTCGGAGGGGCCAGTGAGTGATTGGACAAACAAAATACACAAACTATGTTCTAATCACGTTTGGTTCTTTTCACACTAACTGAACGATGATGATGGGATTCCTTCAAAATGAAAATACGTTTCTATACGCTTGATATCGCACTGGCTGAAGGAGATACTCTGAAAATGACTAAATTTCTCTGTACCTCTAAAGCCGGTCGCTTTGAGAGGCTTAATAAGTTCATATTCTCCCCGTTGAATTGATGCTTTGACGCTATTTAACCGGAGCGCTGGGTTTGGACTTTTCGCCAATAGGGAATCAGCCGTGTTAGTTCCAGGGTTTCTTATGGTTCACTCAGAATGCCCGAGTTCTTTCTTCATCTTCTATCCTGCATGTACAGCCGGTTTGCAAGTTGTTCTGTTTAGTTAGGGGAAGTTGTCATTATCAAGTTTTCTCGTCTGCCAAGCATTCTGATATGCTTTTGTTTGGGCACCCAATTAGTCAGATTACCTGCTCATTCGTTCATCAACTAGTTTATCGATTTTTTATCCGAACATCGGCTAAATGATGTTCAACATGAGATGAGAATCGAAAGTAACCACGGGAGCCTGTTTTCGATCAATTCCACCTCCAGTCAATACGGCTACTTGCACTAGGAATTGAGCAAACAACGATGTGAAAATGTGCAAAGAAGTGATTAGGTTGGTCCATAGATGGTGGCTGGGATGGTTGGAGAAGGTAGAAGGGTCCGTTGAAAATGGTTTGGACAACAGAATGGAATGAAAAATCTGGTGAATTGGCTGGATTATTAAATCCTAATTTCGTATTGAACGGTAAAGCTGAGCTCGCGTATACGCATCAACTCCAAATCATGGTAGTGATAGCAACTCGAGGGATGGACTTGAGAACAAAGGGACGGCGGGTTTAGTAATATCATGATCACGTCTTCTATGGTTGCTAAACATTATGTACGAACAGTTTTTGATGGTTTCGGCGGTTCTCTTTAGGTCAGTCTGAAGAGGTGGTCATCTATCAGTCTATCCCATATCTACCAGATGTGCAACAATATCACCATAAGTTGCCTTTCTCATTGTGCTTATACAGGCCGGGCTATGATCGTTGGTTATTTTGAGGTAGCAATCTGATCGTTCGGTTTTCGATGCTTGCCGAGCACACCAAAGTCACCGGTAAACGATCTCTCCCAACAAAGAGGGGTATCATTTTAGTCAAATCGGACAAAGTATCAGGTGTATTACTTCTTGGTCACGTGGGTTACACAGTGGAAATGGACGCAATTTTCTGGCATGCTCTAAAATTCTTATAATTAAAAAGAGAATAAGGAGAGAATAAACATCAGAAGAAAGGATAATTGTTTTGTGCTGGACACTGATAGGTCAGAACCTTTTCTCAAAAGTACGTTCTAAGAGAATATAGGCATCAAGTGGTCCTATGTTCTACTTTTTTACATTCTACCTAAAATGCATGATTCAAGTGTGCCATTGAGACTAATATTGGGCGTGAATGCCTCGCTGTTTCATCACGTGGCGTGTTTATTGGCGGCATTGCTGGCATTGTTTCTTAGAAGGATTTCTCTTTCCTGTTTGAGAGATACGTTTTAGTCCGTAGAACTGATTCTTAATAACAACACGAAAAGACTGGGAATAATTTGCTTTAAGTAAAAATATGTCCCTACGGAAACCAGACCTGTTTCCAATCACATTTTATGTGATTCGGAACGGAACACACCAAGATGTTTTGTCACAGACGTTTACGTTGCCTTCTGTTCCGAGAACACTTGTAGAATCTTCGCCTTCGCATCTGTCGACCGTTTTCATTCCTTGACCCAATAATCGGGATGTGCACTAATATTCCCCAAAATGAATACAATAAATTTTGAAGTTTTGTGAGCTCTGGGCTTCACGTTTAGATTGCAAACATTTCATTACCGGCTGAGGTGACATCGTCAGTGCGTAGGCAATGACCTCTATGCTCAGTTGTATTTATGGTAGTACTTCCCTAGTTTTGACCTTGACCCCAGAGTAAGTCCACCTTGCAAGGTGATGTGCTTTCGATTTCAAACTAGCAGTTTTACTAATTTTAGCGGCGTTGCCAATTTTGGCAACGTTACCAATCGTAGTAACGTGGATGTAGGACTACGCCCTTTGACTGAGAATGGCGTTAGATATTGCGATACTGAACTGGCTCCGTTTGCTTCGGACTCCAAAAATGTGTCACACCCCCACCCCCCATTCCATTTAAATCTGTCGCTTTGGCAGATTGTATAGTTTGTTCAGTTCAATGTACCTGTTGATGGAATCTGTTGCCCAGTGCCGAAATTCCAGAAACTCTCTTTGATGTCTTGTATTCGCCTGGTCCACAACATCAACCGTGTCCAGATTGAATGTATCCTCGCGAAGGGATAGTCTTCCGGTTGCAAGTTTGTGTTCATGCCCTCCTGTAGCATGCGTTCTTCCATTTCGACTTATGCGGCGTTCGCTGCAGTTCTCACATTTGACTTTGTAAACAATATTTCTCCTGTCATCCGTTTTGAATCTTTCTTTATAGTTCTGAGTGGTCCCTATAGTCTAGGGTGAGCATTCGTTTCGTTGAAATATCTTTCAAAATAAAAGTTTTCTTCCGCGTTTTGTCAGTTCCATTGTGCCGCAGTGCGTTTTTGCTCTGCTGAATAGTGTTTTTTTACGCAGCATATTTTGTGAGCTTTTGAGTGGTTTCTGTGAAAGCTTAGTATCTGGTCCGTGTGTGTGTGTGTGTGTGTGTGTGTGTGTGTGTGTGCAGACTTGCGATAGACTGACGTCTTCAGGGTTCCACTGGGTGGTTCGTCTTACTAGTATGTGCAGAGAGGGAAGTTTCTTATCTTCCATCTCCATGGGGAACTGGATCCAGTTTGTGATTCGAACGCCAAGCTCAGCGGTCACAAACCTTGGAGAACACCCAACCTGCACTACAAAACACACTAATATTCAAAGTAGCCTTAGTTCTTTATCGGAACTCAACAAACAGGGGTTTCCGACGAGTGGCTACTGGGAAAGACGATTTTAGAAGAACCACAGTGCAGATCTCCGAATATATATATATATATATATATATATATATATATATGTACATTTATGGCGCATTCAAAAAGCTGCGTCGATATTCCTAAGGTTCTCGTAATGGCAAGGTATAAAGCAGCCTCAACAGATATCTTGAACTTATTTGCAGATTCCCCTTATTGCTTCTGTTTGTACGCTGCAATAAGGTCAGTTAAACATGGATGACCTTGAATGTCTAGGGAGACGCATCTGAATATGAAAAATGAAATCCTACGGGAGCATGGAAATTTCATCAACGTTTTGGCAGGGTCTTACGATTTTCCCTAGGTTGCATTCACAAATGATGATAAACTCGTTTGTCCAACAGAGACACTTATTTTATCGAGTATCTTACCCACCATCACCCCTGCAATAATTATAGGTTGGGAATAATTATGTGTTAACTTGGACATTTTGCGATAACTGGGGTCTAATAATTATAGTATATCGCGAACAGAAAAATTTCCGTTTAGGAAGGACCTTGAATTACATCAAAGTTGACCTTGCGCCAAGGTCACCCGGTGTGTTTATTACTTACGTCGTTACCGTTACCTGGAAGTAGTAAGCGAGAAACAGTAAAATCTTTTGGTACCGTGGTGTAGAGGACAATGAACTGATTAAAAAACATTGATTAATTTAAAATCTCGTGTTCATGGTTTTCCAGCTTTGTGGACTAAACAAGGTCAGCATTTACACCATATTAAGCAAATAATCTATGCCAAATGCATATCTTTCGTCGAGGAGGTCAGTCACACCCGAAAGTTAGTTATATTTAAGTGAAAATTTTCCGACATAAGTTTGTTTCTCTAATCCTAAAGTACATTATTAACGACGTTTTATACACTATTGTCTGGTTAGAGTGTCAGCTGATTTGGAGTACGGGTTGAACGGGCAATAAAGCAAGGAATATACTTCTCCGACACAACAACACGCAGTGCTTAGCGCCTTAACCTGGGGTCCCGTTACTTTGGTTGATGGATTCATGGCATGTGGTGACTTGTAAAACACTTACAAAGTGTTCATTTACGCAAGAAAATACCTTGGAAAAGTTATCCCGCTTTCTCATTTTTCTTCAAATTGCTTAACCTTACACGAATAAAACGAAAAAAGCCTTACAAGCAGATCAAATGCATTCCGGATAAAGAAAATTTTGTCATTGTGATGGTTGAGATATTCCCTTCATTCTTAGAAAGCAGGTAGTATAGATAAACTACGCTATCTCCAGAAGCATCCTCGGGTTTCATTCTACTAGAATTTAAAGAACACGTTTTTCTCAGTAAAGTTGTTTTCACTTAGATTGACGTAAATCGGGCGAATGTACACGTGGGTTCGGGGAATGCTTCCCATAAAAACATACCACAAACTAAATCTCGATCCTGTCCTGACGTGGCAATTCAGCAAGCTACCTAACCAATGGATACCAGCGTAGAAATTCCGAAACTTCTTAGAGTATGGGATAAAAGCGATTTCATACTGGAGGTATTGGAGGCCACCTCAAAATGACATAAAACTGTTGAACGATAGTTGGAGGGGAGGCGCCGGATGTCATTGTTTTTAGCCATAAATTCGGCAAATGGTCGTGAATCAATTTAACCTTGTTCTTCCTGTCGAACTCGTAGTGCGTCGTGGTTGAGAAATTCGTACATATATATATATATATATATATATATGCATAACTCGGCTGAATAGGTTATATGATTGGCTGTTCAAGTTTAATCACATCCGCGAACATTTGCCTGCTTCGGAGGATTGCATTTGTGCTTCATATGACCGACCGCTGACACATTGAATCAGTGGACAGTAAAAAAACCCCTGCCTTCTGCCTTTCCATCGAAATGTCAACATATTTACCGAGTATTGTTGGTTTCAATTCATCAAGCGTCAGCGCAATATAAGAAATCCACACACGACAGAATTTTCGAGTCTCATGATAACATGATCCGTTCGTCCCGTTGACAGATCGTATTTAGCAGTGGGCATCCGGTGAATCAAACGGGTTTCTCCGTTTTCGTTTTTACTACCGTTAATCTGGCAGAAACGGGTTCTGATTTTCGCTACACCTCCAGAGCACCGAATTTGAAGGAGAGAAAACCCAGTAAATCCCAAGACAAAAGGACTACCGAGAATCGCCCTGTCCTCGAAAACAAGAACACCCTTGGCCGCAAAATTTATCCGTATCGTCCAACGGCCTCAGTCATCACACCGCGAACTTCATGGACGGTAACTCGAGCTTCTGGGGATAGTTTTCTTACCATTTTGTCATCTTCTGGACTAACAAAACTCAACTAATCTTACCACCATTACCTGCCTCCGAAAACAGCTTGGACCGAGGAAGTTGATCTGAGAGTATGCGTACCATATGTACCAACCACAATAACCAATTTACTTCCAGTGCCTGTCCGATCAAATGATTTTCGCTACCCGATGCCCTATTCTCCGGGTTGCCAGTACGATTATTCTGCCGTAATTTGTCAAAACTATGAAGACACCTGTGTTCAAATATCGACAATATTTCCATGTCTTTTGTCCTCAACTGGCATGTTTCTCTGGAACCAACACGGTCTAATCAGCAGAATACGGTGAAATTGGAAGTTTTCATCCGTATCGAATGTAGATGTTAAGGCGAACGGAGGCACTTATCACATTAATTGGCCCTGGTAGACCAACCAAACGCGAGAAGCCGACATTTACTGCGGCATTCGGAATCGCCTCAAACCTGTTCACCCTGCACCAGCCCATTCTGTGTGGTACACAGTCATCTATTTGCATTGGCCAAGCAGGCCGTGTGAAGTGTCCACATCCTGATCGGTTTTAATGGCTAGCCAAGTAAAACAAACAATCGAGACTAAATCATTGTTGAAAAAACCGTTAGATTCCCACTTTCTCTAACACCCAGCACTGGAAAGTTAGTCGTTTGTTTACCGTTATGCAAAAGTCCCAAATTGTATACGCTACTCTGCTCAGAAAGTGGTGGAATGAATCGTGATGGGTATGAGTACTCGTCAACAATCGATAGTGTTTGCGAACTTCTGTCACGTGATACGGGTCAGCTAAAGTGAACGAACATGGGTAGCATCAGATCAGGAAAATTTGACTTTCAGCTTTTAGATCCGCTTCTGGAGGAGGAAGAAGAGGGACTGAATTTGCCCGTTTGGAAAAACTGCAAAGGATACGTGGACGTTTGTTTTAATTCAATGCAGATGACAAAAATGAAAGTGCCCCCGGTTGCAATTCGTTGTCCATATTTGTGTGTGTTTCCTTGAGTGAAATAACTCACATCTTCTTGAGTAGAGAAAAATGAATGTTGTTTTTGACTTGAAGACAGGCAACACCACGTAATTTTTGTCCGAGACGACTGCTTTGCGATTTCACTGTTGTCTAGTGCTCATTTCTTTCCAGAACAAACAAACAAACAAAACGAAACAACTTACATTTTTTGATAATAATACTGTGACATTTATGTCATTCTTCAGAATTGTTTTCCAAGTTTAATCAAATTTCTTTCCGCAGACAAAAGAAGTACCTTTTTTATCTGCTTTTAAACCTCGCCAAACATCATTCTGTGATCAGATCGGTATGAATTTACGATCAGACGGTTTTGAACTGGCTGTATAGGTGACTGAGTACTGCTTTGGGTCAGTGCTTCTTCGGTACTAGATTACACGATCATTCCCCTAATTGAATTGCAAAGGTGCCTGGGTATCCAATGCTTAATAACACTCGAGATACCACAAGAAATTGATTTCTCCTTCATTGGAGTATGATAGACGTTGTAGCCATCTACCCATTGTTTTTGAGAATCTGCGTAGTATGCATTACGAACATGCGATCGGCAGTGCCCCTCCAACCTACTGCTTCTATCCTCACCTTTGGATGAAGGGCGAATTTTGTCTCCCGATGCGAAGAACCGAGTTATCTTTCCACGAAGCTAGAAACTGCTCTGTTCACTTGATCACTGGAATACTTGTCTGGCAGAAGTGGAACGGTTGGCCACCAGTCACCGGGTCTACTGAAATCGGTGCATGTATACACCTCGCCTTTTGCCGTACTCATCGTCATCATCATCATCATCATCAGTCAGCATTGCACAGCAGAACCGCCACATTTCTCCCAGAGTTATTTGTTCCCATAAAAAAAATAAATATTCAAGGTGGATTAGGGCGAGAAAAGAAAAAAATTCCCTTGTAGTCAACAAGCGAAATACAGTCCAACTGTGCGACCACTTTCTCAATCACTCACACTTGACAGAAAATAACAACACCTTCATTTATTGTCCAGGGTTCGCTGCTATATCCTCCAGTGTCTCCAGCCAGCTGATTGACGGGTCTTTCAGATTTCAACCATGAAGACGTGAGACATCTACTTTGCCTAAGTTTACTATACACTTTTTCATTCCGTGTTGTCGTGTCATCTGTTGGCCTCCACATGTCTTCTTCCACTTCGCGGTAGGAACGGAACTCACAGCGCGTCTTGGTAGACGAGTGTTTGCCATACGCAAGACGTGACTCAACGTACAAAATGCACAAAGCTAGGTACGCTGCGATAGAATGTTGTACAGCCTAGTCCCCAATATTTGAGTTCTAATCTGCATATTCCCCACTCGATCACTCCAGAGATACAAATTCGGTGTATGAACACGCCCAAATGACGGACATCTTCAGCACATAAACTTCGCAATTCACAGCTGCACAACAGAACTGAACGCACTGCGACACAGTACACATTATCGCTCTCTCTCATCTTTAGTGTATGCCGCTTGAGCCTTGGATATATGCGTGCTCATTGCTACCAGCTTGTTACCCTCATTAGTCAGGCAGCTACCGAGATTATTAAAAGAGTCAACAAAGGTTGGTTCCTCTTCTTCTGATACTACTTTCTACCTTTAAAAGAAAAAGTAATCGACCTGGTTTTAGTACATATATTCCAAAGCTAGGTAGCAGACAGCTTTTTTGGGCTGTTTTGTTAGACTTGTGTAAATATCTGTTGAATAACTGTCCATAAGAAACCCTGAAAAAAGGATCTTGATTCCGTAATTCTGCACTTCATCGAGGAAGAGTCATTTCTAGTAAAACAGACGAAACACTCTGACGAGAAGTTTGGGGAAGAACACTCACTTGAAGAAGTAGTTTATCGATCCTACTTTTAAGAAAAGGAAAGGTGACGTTGAGCATGGAAACTGATTGACCTCGACCGATCCACACCGTGGCAGTCCGAAGGGTGACCTTTTCAGAAATGCCTCCAGTAAGTTTTAGGTTCTTCAAGAAAAGTCAGTACTATTGAAAAATTTATTGGGATCACTATCAGTCACACGTATCGGCGGTGATGGAACCTCATTAACTGGGAGTGAGGTGATTTTCTTAGTCAGGGAATTGGTTGGATTTAAGATAACCAGATCGATCGGTGGAACGGCAAAGGAACTGGAGCCAGAATTTTGTAGGTTTGCCGTTAATCTTCTTGGATAAAAGAATGCCAGGTTGATATGCTGTGCTTCTGTCTTGACGATTAAAATAGATGAGTTTCACTCATCCTGTCGCTAGATTCCGATAAGGACGGAATTGCCCCCGTGATGATGATGCACAAGGTGGAGTAAAATTCCCGGCGAAATTCAAGTGAATCGTCCGAGCTCTCATTTTTCTATCTATCTTTTTACTTCCTTTATGGATGAGATAACAGTGCACATCATCTCCCAGGAAAGGGGCTGCGGCCAGTGGAGGGCTGCCAAGTGCGGAAGTTGACCGGCGGCGGGCGGATTCGAACCAGCGGCCCTTACGCTCAAACGCCACGACCTTATCCGCTTGGCCAACGCCGGCTGCCTCAGTATTTGAATGAAGAGCAATAAAAGAACTGAATCGAAGGCAATTGCATGCTTTTGGGTTACGATCACTCTGCAAGAGAACCTTTCAATGAAGTAAGGGGAGCTAAACGGGCGAGAGCACTGCCACAGTCTTTCAAAATAAATCCACAGTTCAAAATATTCCTCCCACGAACACGAAAATATCAATGGATTTAGTACCCAACCCAAATGATCGAGGGAATGCATCCGATTCAAAATCGGAACGAGTTCTCGTGGGTCTCAACCGAATTTCGCGACACTAAAAATATGACAGGCGACGTCAGGGGCCTAGAGTCGAAGAATTTCTGTTGCTATCATTCTCTGTCCCGGACAAAATATACACGAACCACAAGAGAATGCAGACAACGAACATACGAATTCGACCGGGGAAAAGAAAAGCCAAAAGGAAAAAAAATCAGAAGACGACCAAAAAGGAGCGACGTTAACGATTTTAGAATTAAAGTGCAACGATGATAACCGACAGTAGAGGAACAAGGGAACTTTTTGTTAAAAAACAAAGAATTTCGGGACACGCTACTGGCCGGTCTCAAAGGTTCGAGGCCTCTTTGCTTCTATACGATTAGTCATGCTGCACTGACGCAGGGATATGCACGTAAAACATGTGTGACTGACCAGATCCTTTGGTAGCAGGTGACTGACACAAGGGGCAAGAAACCAATCAAATGAAAGCCGTTTTGAAAAGAACGGGATCTGCATTTGGGCCTAGTTCGTGGGCAAATCGAAAGCGGTCTGATTTGCAGGACACGGTCAATCACTGCTCGAAATGAATACCGAAGAAGAGACAACAGGCCAAAAAGACTGGTGTCAATCGGCCTATTAGCTTCTATCCGAACAGATCTATATGAATGGTTTGATTCTGACAATTAAGCGCGAAGGGATATTTGATCGTTTGTCTCGATTAAGCAGGGAGGAATTGAACTAGAATCGAGTAGCCCGAGTGAAGTTGCTAGAGCTAGCGACTGTGATAACATGGTACCCAAATACTAACGAAACTAATTTCCACATGGAGATTTATCATTTTTCTCGTAAATCGATACAGTCGACATGTCTTTCTAACCCTCAGGTATTGATCTTTTTAAATGAAACCCAGATGTTTTGGTAGTTGAAAACTTGCCACCAGTCTTGAAGAAGGATGTAGAAAGTCCACCTGGTCCAGTTGCTTTATGCTTTTTAAGAGAACCTACTATATGTGGTGGATCGCTGTTATAAAGTGGAAGGTCTACTACAGCAGTGGACCAACTAGACTTCTCCCTTCAATGCTTTACTCAACGCTCTGTCCAACACAACTGAGAGTGAATCAATGAGTGCATCTGGCTCTCACGAATCAATAACCCCAATCGATAAGTACAGATTACGACTAGTGCCAATAACTACGGGTTTTCCCATTTACCTACATTTCCCTATCCACCATCGTCCGCGATCATTTCTCAGATTCCGAATCAGCTGACCTCTCAGGGTTTAACAGATCTGTCCTGCGGAATCCCGCGGGCTAAGATTTCGAACTCGGTTATTATATAGCTTGAACAGCTACTTTTTAAGTAATCAATTCATATGGGTTAATTTGGGCAAGATATGGATAACTCGATCGTGAACGTGTTACTCGTTTCGTGCTAATTATTGTGATTGGACCTAAGCTGATCATCAACTTCCGTAATTCACGTTAGCTTCGCTGGGATGAAACTGTGCGGAGATGTAAACAAAGAAACTCCACAATCTATTGGGAATCATAATGTGGGATGTGCGGATTCGAGAACGATTTTGATCTTCATGCACATATGTACATCAATCTGTTTCGGAAATGCGTCACCTTCAGTGGATCGGAGCAGGAATTTAATGATCGTTTCATTTTCTTGAATTAATCTACATTCTATTTGTCTGCTTGTCCAAATGTTTTCCTTTAATCGATATGTAACTTTGTTATTCAATGTGGAAGCATCGGTTATGTTGAAAATGATACACCCAAATGATGCTCACAATTTTATAGACAGTAGATAGACACGTGACCAACAACTGTATGAGCATCAGCACTAAGAATGACAAGAGAAGCCCAAAAGAAAGTTAAGGGAAAAACGGTGCACGCATAAACCCAGATCGTTTGTGCATCGTGTGTTTTTGGCGTGTAACATAAAAAGAGTATGAATGTTTGCATATGTGGTTTTGTCTCCTTGTGTGTGTGCGTGAGTTATTGTTATCTTCAATTGTTTGATTTATCGTGATATTTTTTGTTTGGTAGCAAAGACAGTTTCGAATAGCTTGAATAATGTCACATGCAAAATGCTTTCCACACCCAATCATCGGAACGCGCGTACGAATGTGCCCAGCACCTGGGCCACTGGCTCGTGGACGGCCAGAATTTTCCATACCTTAAGTCCTGAGCTGCCGTTATAGTGATGGTTTGCACGAAGCGGTGGCCAAGTTCTTGTTTTGAAGCGAAAATGAGTAGCTTACTTGTCCTGGTAACTGACTGGATGATGGTTTAAAACTGTCAATTTAGGAACATGGTGTCCCGGTGTCTCGGTACTTAAACTATTGTCAATGAGCATTGTAAAAATGAACAAATCCGTTTTCGATTCCTTTCATGGTACTCCGGACACAAAATCAAGGGTATTTTTAATGTTTCAGCCAAAATAACTATCCCAAATTCCAGTTCTTAGGATGGTTAGGGGGGTCAGGAAATGGACAAATCACTCGATGTTCGTTTACGAAGCGGATGCCGTTAAGCCGTCGCATGAGTGATAGGGGCATGTAATAAATGAGAGACATATATCGAAAGGAATATGCAACTTACATGATTGGTTGACATGGATGTGTGCAGCAAGACCAAGCTACTTGTTGACCTATCATTCCCGAGCGGGCAACGATTCACGCCTGAAAGCAGTAGAATTAATAGCCACATAGACTGGGTTGGGTTTTGAAATACAATGACGTGGACGCATACGACGGTGTTCATTTTATATGAGTGTATCTAACTTGTGATTGAAATTCTGACAAAACTGAATCAACTGTGATCGGTTTGATGAGAACTCATCTCATCGCGCTTGTATTTGACATCGACGAAAGTGGCGAGTACAACCATTCCTGTGATGTCAGCCGTCCACCGATAGTCCTAGAACGCTTCTCAATCATATCATTGTTCAAGGGATTGACCGACGAGCAGACGTTGCTTCTCTTTTTCATCTTCTTCTCTCTCACCAACCCTGATCTCGGTCGACGAAAAATTTCTGCATAGCTGTACTTCTTGCAGACTCTCGATTCAAACCTCACTCGCAGAATATGATTGCAAGAAACCGGAGTTCATTCCAAGCAGTTTCATACCTGTTGGTCATTAACTGACAAACTAAAACCTCGTACCACCTGAACCCGCTTTCTCCACTTAGTATTCAATGACGGTATTCTGATCGCCTACAGTCAAGCGATCAACATGGTGTCATTTTAGGTTGGACGATGCAAACACGAATCCTGCACACTCTGGATACTTTTCATTTTGGACAAACTCCCGTTGGCCAGGAACCCCTTACTGAATACAGCACATATTATTACATAACACTGAAGAAATCAAATGGATGAAAAAACACCTACCAAAGCACTCATCTGACTCAATCATTTGTCGCAAGATTCATAGTTTATTTCCTTCCGAATAGAAAGAGAAACAAGTCTTTTTTTGTCTCGAAATACATGGATTCGCTTTCAGATTTCCAAGAAAACTGCCGTTAGCGGTACAAAAATGTTCGGAACAAAGTGTTCCTTTGCACCGTAACAGCGAACTGGTCATTTAAACCAGTCTCGAAAAGAGCAATTGGCCGTCGAAAATCGTATGCCTTGCTAAATTCAAACTAGTAAAAATGCCCAAGGTCACCTGGATAGCACAGTTTAAATGACCAAAGGCTAACTGGAGTTTGTGGGTTTTCGGTGTCAAAACGGGGAGCTGGTAAGTGGGAACAACAACATTGCTGGAAATCGATTTTTCAGACCTGGCATGTTCAATTGAAGTATATCTAAGTGCACATTGTGGATAGATGATTGATCAACTGGCGACCTCTCCAAACGCAGTGCCAATTTTTACCGATCGTTCATAAGTCGACTAATATAAAACAAGGGTAACAGAAAACCATTCCGCAGTAGAACACCATTTGTTAAATTTTTCCGTTATTGTCTCTGTTTTAGTCAGGAAATGTAGTCATCTTTATTTTCAACACCCAAGTCAGCGGATAATTTTGAAGCAGCGCCAGTGCATGGGTTATCGAATCATAAAAAAAACGATGGAATCAAAAAATGCAATAGCTGAAACAATCCAGTGAGCATGTATACAACGTGAGGAATTCAGAGGTTTGGGGACTCGTAAAATGACCAAATTTGTTAGTAATTTTTTACGGAATACAAAGTCAAGCATTCTCAATACGCAGAGATTCTCTCTTTTGGTGTGGAGTCAGCACAGCAAGCCGTATAGAACGTTCTCTCGCGCGATCCTTAAAAGTCTCACATGTTCGTTTCTACGCGTTCAATTTCGTCACGCCCCTTAGTTTTGGAACAGGGATTTCGAGACGTGATACTATGAATTCGAGTAGTTCCTTAAGTGGCATGGCACAAAACAAATAGACGATCTCAGTCGTGCATCTATTGAGTAGATGATTTTCCAAGTACTCGTGCTGGTAGCGAACAGAAACATTTCATTCCGGTTAATACTGTATGGGTCCGATTATCGTTTCAGTAATTAACACTGGCGGCACATCAAATGCTCCCTGAGTATTTCCCCATGCTCATCCCCGACTTCGAGGAAATCGCATAGTCGTTAAGTATTGACGTGTATTCTGTGCTTTCATTTGAATACAATCGACGCAAATTCGATCGGACACCAACTGAATCGACAGAAGAGACCCAGAAATCCACTTGCATGGAATGTTGTTTCTTGAAGTGATTTGCTTTGGTTACGTCTTTTTATTGTCGTCTGTAGACCCGTCTTGCGGACAGTGAGGCTGATCACTTCCAATTAGGCAAATTCGCATTTCAAAATGTGCTACTGTTATGTTTATCAACAGGCCGTTTAGCTCGATTGCCATCAAAGCCTATGAAGAACTAATTTGATCTCATACTCACGTGTGGTTTCCTTAGCCCACGGCAATTCATCCGAGAAAATCTGGGATATTCCTTCAATCCGTGTTCGCAACACAGCATCGAGTTGTGAGGGCGTACACCCACCCACCATTCCATCTTGCATGGGTGCAGGACACTTATCATAACCATTGTGGGTCTGTATTGGCGCCAGCATCACACTCGAGAGGCGGTGAACATCAAAAGTTACATCAGATGCTCCTAAACGGAATACTGTTTTCCTTGGCGTGTACGTAAATATCCCAGTGAAATGGCCTTTGATCTACAAGCCCCAAATCACGTGAAGCGACACTTCCATCCGACGTGTCTACTTAGTATTCAGCGTCAAACAGACACATGAACCAACCTGACTCAATAGCTCGGATCAGCCAGAGGGCCTGCAGTGGTGGCGCACACGCCTATCATAGGGAAGGTTTTGGATTAAATCCTGGGGACGATTACAGATATGCACCACTGATGAGTTCTAATGAGGGCGAGCTTAGTGCTTCCCAAATGTTAGAGGTCAGCCGGGTGACCTGAGGTTTGTGGCCACAGTGAGATCCGAAGGACACTCGGTCAAGTAAAAAAATAATGCCAGCCTCACAATCGGTTAAACGCAAGTCTTTGTGCTTAAGCCAACGATAAACACTATCTGCTCAAACCGAGTCAAACTGACCATTTCTTTGTTTAGTCCAGATGAAAATTTGACCGTATTTGAGGGTCCGCTTAATTTGACAGATCAGTGAATTTTAGATATGTAACATTAATTGGTGTGAAACGGATATTCGGTGAAAATAGCCAGCTCATTGTGTTAAAAGGTCTGTAAATGTTCCAGCTGCCTAATAATGGTATACCTGATCAAATGTTCACACAGTCGATCAGCCTGAAAGCAGATGTACCCATAATTGATTGGTAGACCATCAACCGCACTGAACATCTCCACATGTGACCTATACACCTAATTCAGTTTGAATTTGTCCAGAAAGTCGAGCAACTGGGCTATCATTCGCCCGGGTAGATTGTATGCGGTTACAGGATTCCGCTTTTCTGGTTGTTACGCCCTGCATGACTTGCTCCCAACGCTGAAATCGGCTATTATTGAGACACGATCATCGAATGGATGATTTTGGTTAGTACTGCTTTGATAACGAATAAGATACGAACGATGAACCGTATATTTGGCATTTCTACTGTGAAACCTCTAGTTTGTTAGGATGCATTGACACTATCATCTATGATACAACACCGGCAGTTCTTATTCCTCATTTTCGATTCAGTTGGGCGCAACTCAAAACTTGCCAGCAAGGTGCTACAAACAGAACGTGCCCATGACCACATGCCTACTGCAGCCACAAAATGCGTTCTTGTTTGCAGTGCACGTCCACCTGCTAATTCGCGTCGGGTTTGCATAACACCGAATTAATGATCCATAAACTGACCCAGAACTCCGACAGCACTGGGGCCCTTAATCACGTGCCAAACTCGCATATGGACGTGTTTGTCCGCAGCCGCTGACTGATCACGTGACACCCAAGCACACCGGGCCAGCTCGTGTGCACCACAGTGGGACCCCAATCCCCGGGGTAAATGTGCCCCCGGTTGGCTTTTTTCAACACTGCCATTTAAAAAACATTAAAAGATGTGCAGTTTGACACACATTAGAAAGACCAAGCTTGGCGATGGCTTACGGGGGACTATGTTCGATCGAAAGGACAGTGAACGGTAGATAAGCAGTTGTTCAAGGCTGAACCTCTAGTACTGCAACGGATATCGCGACAGTTGCGGTCACTAACCGCACACATGCCCAGGTGCAATTGCGTTCGGTTTTCGTGCTGCGTGTAAACGGAAGGTTTTGCATTAGCTATTTTGAAAATAGTCAACGGGTTGGTAATCTTTCTGCCACTCCATGGAAGCCTCTGAGCACTGTTTTGCTTTATATTGCATTTTTCAGATTTTGTCGTCATTTCCGGCTTGCCGGTTGAACGTGCTTAAAAGGTAAAGGGGATAAGTGTTAAGAAGTGAAATCAAGCGGTTTACTGGATTACGTTTTGCTACCTCTGTTGAGTGCTACTGGAAACAATGCAATCTTTCTTCGGTAAACGGAGTAAGCAACGTAAACAGTTGGAAATGATTACATATAATTGAAATTTTACATGTAATTACTCATAGAAAGGTTTTGATCAGTTGATGGGCTACTATGAGGTGTTTAAAATGTGCCCAAAACGTAGGTGATGTGTAAGTTGAATCTATCCGACAGTGAAATTCAATTTTGATATCACAGAAGCGTGAAGTAATTGGCGCTAATAATGTACCTTTAGGTGGACATTCCAGTTCTTCTTCTATTATTATTATTACTATTATTATTGTTATTATTAAAATAGGTAATGCATCCAAAATGAATACCAGAGTTTAAGTTTTCACGCCCCTGTGATGCGCAATATCTGTCTATTCTTGCAACCACGCTTCTAACCAACAGTACTTTTCATCGACCGGGGTATCGATCAGCCAATATAAATTTTACCTTCTTTAGTCGTGTGAGCCCAGAGTCTGGAGATGTTTGCTCTACGTGTCTTGCTGGTTGCGGCCGTGCTACCGTGGCTTGAACTAATCCGTGCAAGTTTTACTGGCAATACACGGTCATCTATATTGTATATTATATATATATATATATATTGCGTACCTACTTAGACCACATCTCACCCTTTCTTCCTACTGGTCCGTACTTCAAGAATGAAAATGATGCAATTGGCTAATTAAAAAACCCAAAAATCCCAAACATCACGGCCGATAATTGAGTATTAACGAAGGTATGGAAAAGAGTACCACAAATTTATGCAACGTCGGTGCAAGAGTAATGCGAAAACGTGTTTGCAAATTGAGCCAGACAACACCCCTGACTGGTGCATGGTTTTGCATCTATTGGCAAACAACCGAACTTGATGACCGTTAGACGAAGCCTTGGATTAGTGAAATCTGAAATCTTTAGGAGAAAGCCGTGAATTTAATGTTTTTCTACATATACCAGATTGTCATTGTTTTATCCAAAACAGTATGAACCCGTACTACCAATGAACTTTTATTACATCATGACAACTTATCTTGCCTTATGATTACCTTCTAGTCTGGTAATATTGGTCCATAGTGATTTTTCTGTGAACGCTTCGTTCGGATTTCGGACGAGGTGATATCCCACACTATTTCCGATGTGCATCAAGAATATTCGGAATCCCCATCCAACTGATTTATTCCAAACTCATTCACAAGAAATTTGTAACCTAACCCATCTTGCATAGGTAGGACGGCAGTTACTTGGCGCAAAGTGTACCGGTTGTCTGTGCCGTGGTCTACAGTCCGAGGACATAAGTATGCCTACTAGGTCTCGCAAAACGGAGATATATTCTTGCCCAATTGCCAATATTTCTGACACAAGTCCAAACAATTACGGCAAGATTTTGAAGCAATGCGGGAAATGGTGTAATAGGGGGTAGGGTTTGGTGAACACGGTGAATGATTTCAAAAATCCGACGATAATCACCGTAGTTTTGGCGGTGTCGTCTACCGGATGTGCGATTTGTTGTTGTCATGCCTTCGGGTTGGATTCAATCGGTTGAGAACCTAGACTTTTATTTGTAGCCGTTTTGTACTACTCGTTCCGGATGTTCACACTGCGGCTCTGCGCCGATCGAGGGTCCAAATCTCGTAAATTCCAAGAGTATCACCCCAGCACCAAACCGGTACGTATTCAAATAGCTGAGTCAGTGCAATCTGCTTGATGATATGAACCACGGATGACAATTTCAACGCTTCCTGACACGAACTGGACTTGACGGCTGGTTTTACTTCAACGGTACTCACCCTCGATTCTTGTCAACTGCGTCTGGTCTGTAAAAACGCTCAAACTAAGAGCATTTTTGTTATTCTGCACCGTCAGTGATGTTGCAGCTCCGTGCAAAATACATTTCATAATCGTGCAAAGTTCCCCTTTTGATGTCACCGCCAGATTAAACCAAGTTATTTCTTCTGTCTACTGATTTTGCAAGAACGCGACAAAATGCGCGGACTTATTTTTAGAAACACTCCTGTGTTCTTCTCGGTTTTTCCATCCTCAATTTGACACCAGATAATTGACAGCCCCACCAGAAAAAAGGGCCCCTCTATGCCGGCCAAACTAATTGATTTTTCAAAATGAGGATCACGGAAGGTTGAATGACTGCGGCATTTGTACCGCATTTGTGTGAGGTGCTAAGAATAAAGACAATCCAAGCCTTAACTGAACTAAATAAGCACCTAACGAAGAAATGAAACATTCGTCAGTGAATAAAACAGAAAAAACACTCGTTTTTGGCGATGGTCAAACTCTTAATTCATTAAAGTTTGCCGACACAGTGATTCTTATTCCTGATTCGCCACTGATCATTTGCTTGAGAGAAAGTCGTGAGCTGTCACCTCCAAAATTTCGAGACAATGCACAGTTCTACGTCATTCTAATTTTCAAGATAGTGGTTACTGGCTCTTCCAAAGTGCGGTGGCCACTCGAGGTCACGAAACCAACTTCTTTCACAGCGGCATACAAAAGCAATAGAATAAAAATTTCCGGACGAAGCTGATTTTACGTTCTGTTCACTCGGAGACGACAACTTGGTTGCTTCCTTTGCTACGTTTTAAGATGAAGCATTTTTTGCATGCCCACTCATCGTAAATTTCCGCGGATAACCTAGCTGCAAAAGTTCCCCTTCGGTTTTTTGCTAACAGTATTTGAAAAGAACAAGTCTCATCTAAGCCTTCCGAAATGACCGATGCTCGGCCCTAAAGAAAACGTAAGTTCGCTTGCTGTTTTGTGTGACATGAACTGTGACAAACCTGTTCGTCACCTCTGATTGTCTACGGTGAATCAGATATCGGACGGAAACAGGCAACCCGTACGACTGTAAGATTTTCGGCACAACTCACAATTGGATCGACGTGGCACGTGCAAACAATCTTTCTCAGATGTTGTTTCATTCGCTCATTCTTCTGTGTTTCGATCACTTTGCATATGTCCGCAATCGGCACGTGAACATCGGCGATCGACTGGATGTCCCAGGAAAACATTATCGAAACTCGTCAAAGAAAATGTGGCCCGTTGCGTTTCCTTGTTCAAATTGTGACAGCGATGCTCGGCAAGCCTTTCTTCCCGGCTAATAGATATCGACGGTAGCCAGTGTGATTCAGAGTATGCCGAGCAGGTGATCAACTTATTCGCCAAAGATTCTAGTTTGAGTTTTTTTCGGTAACACAAAGATGCTCACTACTGATCTCATCAATTACACGAGTGACCGGCTCAGGGGACAGGTAGAGAACTATATGGCGAGCCCTTCAGCTGCCTATTAAATTCGTTTTTTTTAAAAGATTTCCAAATGAATGGATAGTTTTTTCAATAGGTTGATTGTAATTACTCGTAGTTGAAAAGTGGTTTGTTCCGCATGTAATAGTGGGTTTTGTCATCCTCATTGCTAACTTCTATCGACCTGCGTGATTCGGTGCCCTAAGACGAAACCAAGCAGAGCAATCGGCACACTGATCGTTGCCAATTAGAAAACAGAATATGTCAAATGTAGCGGCGACTCATCGTGAATTTTACCCGGGAGTCATAGTCACAAGACCGATTCAAGTAAGTCCCCAAGGTCATCGATCCTGTGATAGGTTGCAATGCACGTGTAGCTGTGTACATGTGTACTCATTTGGGTGTGGTGTGTGTGTGTGTGTTTAGTCGACACCTTTACTTGAACTCCTTCAGACCCCATTTCTCATGAAAACAAACCTGCGGCCTTACGTCACTCAAGATTGGCAGGCCACGTTCTGGAAGCCAAAAAACAGGATGAAGATCAGCGTGTGTAATGTATGACATTAGAAGCAACTGCGATGAAATTACAAAGATTAAGTTGATACTGGCACGGTGAAACGGTTTTGTCACTGTAAGCGTTATATTACTTTTTTCAATAAACTTGCACAAACAGTCGGTTACCAGGAGTTTTGCAAGCTGAAGGTTTGTATCCAAGTAGGAGGATAACTGCCCCAGTGCGATGTACCTAGTCGAGACTCCTCCCGATTTCGACACATGCATACGGATCAGGGACGCCCGGGAATTGGAAGAAAACTGACCAGTCGAAGACCAATATGGGCGTCCAACAGTCCATGACACGTAAACGGGTGGAATCAAGACGGTGGGGTAAAGCTTGCCCTGTCCCCATCTATCTTCAACGAAGTTACACTAACCACTGTAGTTCGTATGCTTTGATCATAGCTCAGCGTATCCTTTTCTCTAAGACAACGCTGTTTCGCAAATCTAATTTAACACCTTATTGCAGTGATGCACGACCCCGAACTGACCAAACATGGGCATCTCTAATCTCACTCGGCTTCAGGTTGTCAGGGCTGCTGCATCGTCATCTTGATTATCTTCAAGCACATCCAGCCCTATCAGCTGGTTTTCCGTTCCCGGCTTCTACCGCATAGACAAGCGAGCACACGGAGTGGATGATTGGCTACTGTGTTTCGCTCTCCGTCACGTGTGCTTCGGTCTGGACGCTAGGACCCACGTGTTTATTAAACTTCTCACGCTTTTGCTCACCTCCTTTGGTGTCTGCAGGCAAGCCTGAGATCGATGACCCGATTATTTACATATCAATAGTGAAAACTATACATATTACGTGCGTTCCCTATTTTCCCGTACACAACAAGAGTTAAACAAACGGATTCAGATATGAATTCCAATCTTGAAATATATAACGTTTTACCAAAGCTGAATCACACTTACCATTACACAGGCAATTGTATAAATACTCAACAAACCAGTTTATTATTTTTTGGGTCTCGGTTACTATTGTTTTACATTAGCCATATGGTGAACGATCGCTATTAACCGGTACTGTTTGGACTGATCTTTAGTTGGATATTGAAGTGTCCTCGAGATGTAATCAGGCATAAATTTGAATTGAATGCGTCAATATCTGATAAATCGATCGCCAGCGCCTTTGTTATTCTATCCTATCAGCTTTAGCTTTAAACTTTGCCCAAGCAGAGCCAAGATTTTGGTTCATAGACCTTTTGTTATACTGGTAAAGTACATCAGACAAGGTCAGCTGTCAAGCCCACCCCGGGGAATCTAGTACGGAGTTAACAACAAAGTTATCATGATCTCAAATTAACTAAAGCTCTCCCAATAATCCAACAGACTATCCAAAAGGAATACACAAAGTGACGAACAAGATCGCTTCGATTATTCATATTCATGCCAATATAAAACATTGACTGTGAGCCACAATGCGTAAGTAGTGAATGGAGGAATACAGATTTAACGACCAAAAGCTTGTTTTCTAGCTCATCCATGTGTGTGCATATGTATGTGTGTATGTACGCATGTATGTATGTATGTATGTATGTATGTATGTATGTATGTATGTATGTATGTATGTATGTATGTATGTATGTA